>PQWD01004754.1:63125-83043 GCA_019425675.1 Leucinodes orbonalis | reverse complement strand
GCGGCATTGACGGAGAATAATAACTGTTTATCAGTTGTTAGTTTCCTTCATTACGCAGCTATTTAAGCAAGAAACTATTAGTATAGTACTATAAATGTCACGGGGATCGAACCCGGAACCCCTTATGTGTAGTAGTCGAATTCTCAACCATTCCACCAAATGGGTCATCAAATTCTATCGGCTCTACCAATTGTCTCAGCAAATGCATACACAAAATGCACCGAGGTGCAATCGCATAGCATTGCATGCCGATGACTGCGGTCTGTCCCGGGTTCGGCGTCCGGGCTTAGGCAATTCCGTGCTGTTATGTGGTTTACCGGCGTCCACTGGACCGTGAAGTTACGTGTGAAATTGGACTTTAATAGACTGTAATGCACGCAGAATTTCGTGGGTTTAATTTAAGTGCCATTTGGTGATGGCGGCTTTATATTGTTCATCGTCGGCCTATAGAGAACCGGCGCCGGTGGCCCAATAATGTGGACCTTCCGATCGGTAGGGCGCAGGTTCTAATCCCGCCACGCACCAATGTATTTTCGAAATTATATGTACGTTATCCGACGCTATTACGGTGAAGGAAAACATCGTGAGGAAACCTGCGCACGCCTGCGAAGAGATTCAAAGGTTGTGCGTGAAGTCGTCCAATCCGCACTGGGTCCGCGTGGACGACTGAGGCCTACACCCGTGTACAGGTAGGCACGTTAAATGAGCTGGTTATGATGATGGCGATGACTCTTTGCACGCAGAATTTCGTGGGCCGTGTGGTGACGGCAGCTTAATATTATTCATCATCCGTCTAAAGAAAACTAGCTATCCCACATAACATTTGACGACCCATTTGGTGTCGCGGTTGAGAGGTCGACTGCAACACTAAGGGTTCCAGATTCGATCCCCGGGCAGTACAAACATTTGTGTGCATAAACATGTCTGTTTGTTATGGTCTGGGTGTTTTCTATACATAAAAATTTCTATATTATACATAATAGGTATGTATTTACAAAAAAAATGTATATAAGTATGTTTATCCGTTGTTTAGTACCCATAATACAGGCTTCACGCTTAACTAGGGGCTAGATGGCGCTGTGTGAATGTCAGTGGAAATTTATTTATTTATAACCATGGAGAGAGTGGACCCTAACCCACCAAACAAGTCGGATTGCGTGTTGAATGCGGAATATTTTTTACTAGGTGGTAGACTCGATACTGAGTCGTCTAGGTACTACCGCAGTGTCAGATATTGTCCCGTGAAAATAGAATCCCACCAAAAACATTCTGTAAAAAATCTAGCCAAGTCTCGATGGAGCTGCTTGATTATCTCTAAAAAGTAATGAAATCAAGACAAAGACGTGCCAAGTCTAAGGTTCCTTACTGCAATTAATTAATTATTATGGTTGATGTTGTGTGACTTGGCCGTTGAAGAGTACACAAGGATACAAAACTAGGTGCTTCATGACACCATTGCCACCATTGCACCAACCTGTCGCCAGAACCGCTACCCATTGACGGTACAAATTTGCCTGATAAAGCCACTAACGTATAAAGAATGTTCAACGGCCAAGTCACACAACATTAACCATAATAATTAATTAATTGCAGTAAGTAACCTTAGACTTGGCACGTCTTTGTCTTGATTTCATTACTTTTTAGAGATAATCAAGCAGCTCCATCGAGACTTGGCTAGATTTTTTACAGAATGTTTTTGGTGGGATTGTACTTTTTTTTGTAGAAACTTGAAAGGAATATTAGACGACCCATTGGGTGTAATGGTTGAAACGTCAGCTACTACACCAAGGGTTCCGGTTCGATCCCGGGCATACCTACAAATATTTGTGTGCACCAACATGTCTGTTTGTATTTGGTCTAGCGCGCTCGACTTGGCGGGGCACTACCGTGCCCCCCGATTTTTGACATCGGATGAAGCGGCCCACCATGTTAAATATATATTGTTTTAAAGGCGGTATGTCAATCTTTTATAGTTTGGCTGGGCTCTTTTGTTATCTAAGCAGGGTCACCACGTACTCCAGATCTTCGATTATCCAAGTTATTATAGTTTTCCTTTTATGTAAACATTAAACCCTGACTCTCTGTACAAAATTTTCAGCTCTGTGAGTTAATGGGAAGTACTAGTTCTATTTTGATGATTTTGTTATCTAAGCAGGGTCACCAGGTACTCCAGATCTTCGATTTTCGAAGTTTTCATAGTTTTCCCTTTATGTAGCCATTAAACCCTAACTCTATACCGAATTTCAGCTTTCTGAGTTAATGGGAAGTACTAGTTCTATTTTGATGATCATGAGTGAGTGAGTGTCTGTCGAAAATGCGAAACTTTGCTTTCGCTTAACGTCGGAACTAAATGACCTACAGACTTGAAATTTTGGATTTAAAGTAAGTTATTATATCTTACTAGATGACGAAAATTTCAGCGCTCTGGTATTATCCAAAGGTTCTCAAATCGGGGCCTGAAAATGCGGCGAAATGGATCCTGTAAAGGATGGTACGGCAGTGTTTGCTTCGCGCTCGACTTGGCGGGGGCACTGCCGTGCCCCCAGATTGTTCTGCACTTCTTTTCGGGATGCGGGTACTGTAACTAGTAAAATGACCAAGTGCTCGTTTGTACAGAGGTAAAAAAACCTAAATGACTGTACAGGCAGCCAGAGGGCTGGCGCATTTCTTGTACCACTTCTTCTTATAACATATTAGTTTGGCCATTCGGCGTGGAAATGCAGCTAGCAGTTTAGACACGTAAGCAACAGCTGCTTGGAGAGATATGGGACATTTTTGTTTAGTTTTATAAAGGTATTCTTTCTTTAAATATTTATAGTACCTTATTGACTACGAATTAGAGTTAATTAATATTTTAATATATACCTATATACATAATATTTTAATGTTAAATACACAAGAAAATCCTTTTTTGCAAAATTTCAATAACTTTGTATCTTATTATTTATTTTCATGTTTTTATTGATATTTTTTACTTTATCGTTTCACCACAAACCTTAAACCTTTATGGTTATAATAAATTAATAAAAACAATAAGTTTAAATCAATCTATCTAACCAAAATAACGAGGAGTAAAAAAAATGGTAATACTAAGAAAATCTGGACTTAACTAGACGTCGAATCCCATTAGTTTAGCCAAATGCTTCTGTCAGCTATCGGACGCAGTCATGTGGTAATGTCGCTTCAGACGCTGGTTGACCTTCGAATTCATGGGTTACCCTTACAAGCCCTACAGACTTTTTGTAGACCCTTTCTGTGTCAATGAGCACTAAGAATCGGCATCCATTCGGTATTTAATATGCAAAATATTATGATCGAAGCTTTTACTTAGGCGATCTTTTTATATAGGCGATAAACTCTGATCTCTATATGATCTGGGTGTTTACTTTGATGAGGAACTTACATTCCGATGTCACTATGACTATATTATCTCCAGGTGTACTCAGTTCCTTGGTTTTATATCACGATGCACCAAGGAATTTAGAAATCAATTGACTTTTAGGTATATATACTTTTCCTTAGTACGAAGCATACTCGAGTATGCTTCTGTGATCTGGTCACCTTTTTATAATGTACACTCGAATAGAATCGAAAATATTCAAAAAAGGTTCTTAAATATCCTCGTATTGGATACATCGTGAGGAAACCTTCATGCACACTAGCGAAGAGATTCGAAGGTTGTGTGTGAAGTCGTCCAATCCGCACTGGGCCCGCGTGGACGACTAAGGCCTAATCACCCGCGACGGGTAGGCTCGTGCCCCTCGGTGGGGACGTTTAATGAGCTGATGATGATGATGACAAACTAACAAACCTACAAAACGTAAAGAAGGTGCCCCAGATCGCTGTCCCTACTCTGTGACATAGTACTCATAAGGCTGGCAACATTCCCGCATTGTATAGCCAAACTTAAACGTTGCCCAAGAAAGGCACCTACTCGCCTGTCACCTGTTTATCGGCTATACTATTCATTATTTTAATATATTTATCACTCATTAACACGCAAGAAAACAATATTGAAATTTTAAAATAGTAAAACCAACCAAAATAAAAACAGTATTTCAAACTGTTTAGAATGATTTCAAGCGCCCAACAAAACTATAACTTTGTTTTATAGATTTCATTCATCTAAATCCCACACTTCGCCACCAGACCGCGAGCGTAACCGAACTCAACGTACAATATAATATTTTTACCAAAACCCAAGCATTTTTGTTTTTAGTTTATTAGAAACATAATCCCAATTAGTGGGAGAACCCGGGGGATTGGAGTGGGTTTATGTATTGATTACATTCACGATCTTAGTAATGTTGGATTAGTAATGACCTTCTTGTAATAACATCCAATACGCTGCGTATTTTTTGCTTATTTAAGAAGTTGTGTTTCATCATTATCAGCTCATTAAACGTCCCCACCGAGAGGCACGAGCCTACTCGTACAAGGTGATTAAGCCTTAGTCGTTCACGCGGGCCCACTGCGGGCTGGACAACCTCACGCACAACCTTTGAATCTCTTCGCTGGCGTGCGCAGTTTACCTCACGGTGTTTTCCTTCACCGTAAGAGCATCGGATATACATGTACGTTATATATTTTTCGAGAATTCGAAAACACATTGGTACGTGGCGGGATTTGAACCTCAGCCCTTCCGGTAGGAGGGCAACAGTCCACACCATTGAGCACTGGCGCTTTTTTTAGCTTATTTGAGTATAAATGGACCAGAATCATTGTAGCCTCGGAGTATTTATTGACCTAGCTAAAGCCTTTGACACTGTATCAACACCAATTCTGTTACGAAAATTATCCCATATGGGAATAAGAGGAGTAGCACTGAATTGGTTTCAAACTTATATTACAGGAAGAACTCAATGCATTCGTGTGGGAGCAGATGTTAGTGGAAGGCTTCCGACTGATTTCGGCGTACCGCAGGGCAGCATACTCGGCCCAACACTATTCCTTGTTTATATGAGTGACATAACACAATTACAAATGAGCAACGCAGAAGTTATATGTTATGCTGATGATACTGTCATACTTTTTCAGGGTCCTACCTGGGACATAACATACAAAGAAGCTGAAGCTGGCATGGCCGCTTTAATTGGCTGGCTACAAGAATCTTTTAACCATTAATGTTTCGAAAACTCAATACTTAGCTTTCCACAAGACTCGAATTTCACAGCCACCTCCCCGAAAACCCTTGAAATTACATAATCTTCACTGCCCCGGGGAGTTCTTGTTCATGCACCCCGGTCGTAAGAACAACACAAGTAAAGTACCTTGGCGTTACTATAGATGATAGGTTTTCTTTCAAGCATCATATTTCTAATTTAGCTGGCCGAGTTAGAAAAATTATATACGTTTTAAAGCTCCTAAGGAATTTAGCGTCAAAGAATATTTTGCTTATGGTTTACAAAACTCGGTGTCAATCCATTCTTACATACTGCATCAAAGTTTGGGGCAATGCGGCCAAGACATTTATGATTGAACTTAAGAGAGCTCAGCGCATGGTTCTCAAGGTAATGCTTCGTAAATAAGGAAAAGATAGGTGGTTTCCACCTATCTTTTCTACTGACGTGCTTTATAAAGAATGTAGAGTATTGCGTGTCAGGCAATTGTTCATTCTAAGAGCTACAACGGCAATGCACAAATTAATACCTCTAGTCCCAGAATATGAACAACTGATAAAAAAACGCAGATACAATGTTCCAATTCCTTGCTTTCGAACGGCATTTGCCAGGCGACAGTCATTGGCGGCGGTGCCACGAATATACAATGTGGTATGCAGAAAAATTAACATTAAGAATGCTACTACTCACACAGTAAAACGACTCGTGGAGTCGTGGCTCTTGAACCTTGACTACAACTCCACTGAAGACCTGCTCCTTTAACTTCACCTACACACATACAGACACACACACATAAAGTCACATTACACACATACGCACTCAATTACTTTGCTCGTATAGTTCAATAAATAAATGTATTTATATAACGTTATATATAACGCACGAAATTTAGTATTGTATAATTTTTTTCTTTTTATGTTATCTTGTTTCAATGTATGTCAACCGTGTGTCCATAAGTACAACTTGAAATCTAGTAAAAGTACCTCGGCCGCCGCGATTCAAGCTGTGCTTAGTGCTGTGGTCATTAGAATAAGATAATTTAATGAACAAACTTTCTTTGTGGAAATAAAACATTTTTTATTATTATTATTTATAAATACAGGAGTCGCGTGGAAGTTTTGGTTGAAGTTGAAAGGCTAATGAATCCACTTGGGTAATTATTATCTTGCCCAAGTGACATCAAATCTATAAAGTTGGGCAGGATCCTAAACTTCCAAAAAGTGCCCAACGTATAGATTGTATTGGTCTGGTGTTCTATGTATGTATTTACTACTAACAAAGGATGATAAAAACCGACCAAATATTCGCCGTAGGTGTGTACAACTCGAATAAAAAAAGATACATAAATTGGAAACATGAGTGGCAGAATACAAATGACATTAAGTGAGGACACTCCAGCCAAAGGGTCTACAGATTGGCCCTAAAGGTCTGAGAGTCCCTTTAATCTGTGTCCTATTGAAGTGCGGACCTTCGCCCATTGGGAGGTGTATAGAGGTATTGGACAAGAATTTGATTTGTTCGCGTCACGTCATTTCCAAGGAATTCGCCGAAATATCGTGACTCAGATAGTACAATAGGAACCTAGTCCAAATTTCTACAGTTAGTAGTGTTCTGCACTGTGTTCCGGGATGAGGGCACTGTAGTTAGAAATTACATGGTATAAGAAAATAACATCTTCTGTCTTGGGTGACGGGCGCAGTGCGGCGTTGATGATAATAATAACCAGAGATGTAACGGAGCTTCGATTCCGGTTCCGTTAAGTCGGAATTTCCGATTATTATTACACTTTCGGTTCCGATACTTTTGTATCGGATGTTAATCGGAGGTCGAACGAAACAAACCGGGCTCGGTAGCTAGCGAACAACTTTTTAGTGGTGCTGACCTAATTGACGACTCTTTAAGAAATAGATTGGATGGGGACAAAGCATCAAAGCTTTTGTTCATAAAGTACAATACATTACTTTTGGAGTCCATTTTGATTTAATTTATTTTAGCTTTTGTTCATTTATTGTAATGTAACCAAATGTAACACACTACTTTGGGTTTTAATTTTAATTAAACTTTAATTAATTCATTAATTTTATCTTTTGTTTATTTGGAATTATGCCAATTTTTTTTCACAGTTGTTTTTTATTTTATAATAAAAAATAAAAATGAAAAGAATTGACTTCAATAATGTTTTATTTGTCCTTAAACAAACTGACCCTGCCTACGATTTCGATTCCTATTCTGATAAATCAAATTTGAAAACTCCGATTCCGATTTCGGTTCCGATAAAACTACCTCCGTTACATCCCTGATAATAACTATCAGTTGTTGGTCTCCAAAAATTATCAATTTTTTAAAACATTTATCAGACATGCAGCCTAAATCTTCTAAAACAGAAATAAACCTCTACACAAAATACAATACAATTTAAATGAAAAGTATCAAACATAAAAGTCTTAAAACTTTTGTCAAGGCAAAATAAGTTTTTTCACACATGCAAAAGAGTACATCATGCTACCACAATGTCGCATACATTCAGCCTTCATGAAGCTCGTTGCATAAAAAAACAAAGTAACACTCATAACGCTGTGTACCCGAAAAGTATCAAATGTCCCTGGCGCAGTTTACAACCCGTTCAACGCCGCGGGGTACGTAAGGCACCGAGGGTGCCAGGAGGGTTTTGTTTGGCCAAAATCACTTTTCCCATCAAAAAGATACTGCCGAGTGCTCGTCTTGTAAGTCACGGGAATAAAGGTAAATAGGACGTTTTGCGAAAAAGCCTGAGTCGCAAATACGATGTGAGCGATTACAGTGAGGATATTTTAACATGCTGTGTATTAAAAAGAAATTTCGTTTATAATTATTTTTGTAATAACGTTTACTGTTCTACGTGATTCGTAAATAAGATATTTAAACTTACCGCACAATGTTTCAGTGATTTATATTATTCACCAAAAGATATAACTAAGAATAAACTTATTTTGAAATAAGTGCCCTACACAAAGTAGTCTTGTAGAAAACTCATCATAGTCGTTTTGAGTATAACAGAGTGGTAATAGACGGTCTTTATACAGTGATGCATAAACAAGTGTCCTCCATCCGTTACTTAAAGCGGAAAGTTCTTCTGCTTGTCAATTACTCGGTTCAGCTGTAAAAGCCGTCGTCCAACAGCAGATGACATTTAAGAAACTCCTAGTTTTGTCCTAATATTTCCAAAAGGATGAAGTCTAACCACTAAGATGTGGCCTTGTCGCAATGAAAAAGAATTTTACTTCCATGATCAACTTAAAAGTCACCATCATTATACGAGTAGCTTAACAAGTCCGTCACTTCTATCCTCATAGTCTTCAAATCACGCAGACAGTTCCAGATAAAGCGTACATTATTGCATTTATATCTAAAACAAGATCCTTTCAAAAGTAGGCAACCTTAAAAAGTCAGATTTCGCACAGCACCAGCGGCTTATACACGTCAACGGCAGCAATCACTCTGATAACCTCTGCCTGTCGTAAAAACGGGACTGTGTCACGTACGCCTGCTATTGTCCTGGTATACAGATAAGTCGGGAAACTAATGTTGCTGGGAAGGTCAAGGAATATCATCTGGAAGTTATATTGCACGGTGACCGCTAGTGCTTACTTCGACTTTGGTATAACCAAGTCTACAACAGATTGACGGTATCTTAGATATTGAAACTTTTGGAATCTATTACAATCCTGATGTATAAAACTGGGTTTACTACGGGCGATAACATAAACTTTTTTCATTTAAACAATAAAATTAGAAATATATAAGTGTTTTATGCTTTAAATAAAAATGTTTCATTCTAACAATTACGTGTACAGTAAGAACAGAATAGTGGATGTTTTGTTTTCTATCCCAGGATATTATATCCCTTGGGTAGGGATATATTTATTAAAACAAAATATTTTAAGTTTGTCTGTTTTTGGTTTTTCAATATAATTATTACCAACTTTTGGTTAGTAATCCTTCATAGCTTTAATCCGAAATCTTACTATGGAGTAGGCAGTTTCCCTTTAAGGTTCATACTAAGATCAATAAACCTATCCCAATCACGTAAAACCACAAAACTCCGTCGAATTTAACTCCTGCACATCAAACAAATTGCCGAGCGTGATGCAATATATTAAATGCAGCCCCCGAAACCGTCTAACAAAGGGACCCTCCTAATCTGAGCGAAGCAGCTACTCAACTATTATTCGTGTTTACTCTGGGCCTAAATCAACCAAGAGTTTCATTCGGCCATTGTTTATTTTTCATTACGACATGTGCGCGTAGAAGTCGTTGCATTAAAATTGTATTGTTGGAGATTATTAAAATAAGACGGCCAGACGTGGGTGGGTTTTGGCGAAATTTCGGCATGGGGCCTCTGGGACCCCCGTCGGCTTTTTAGTGTTATTTCACTTGAACAATCGAGAGGGTCGAACGCAATGAATAATGGTGGACTAATATGGATTTTATTGATTCGCTCATGTTTTTATGGGCCTATAGAACCTTAATAAGATGTTTATTGCATCATTACGTTGTATACGTTTCTTTGTATAGTCTAATACTTAGCGTAGGTGTTCAGCTTAGTAACTTTAGCATACCTGAAACAAACAAAAAAGTTTTATTATAAAGTATGTATTATAATAATACTTCGAAAATAATGACGACCCATTTGGTGTAGCGGTTGAGAGGTCAGCTGCAACACCAAGGTTCCGGGTTCGATCCCAGGCAGTACAAACATTTGTGTGCATGAACATGTCTGTTTGTAATGGTCTGGGTGTTATCTATGTATAATATGTATGTATTTACAAAAAATATATAAAGTATGTTTATCCGTTGTTTAGTACCCATACTACAGGCTTCACGCTTAACTTGGAGCTAGATAGCGCTGTTGAATGTCTTTTAAAAAAAATACTTAGGTGTTCAACGTAGTAAATTTAGCATAACTGAAAGAAACAAAAAATAAAAGTTTTTATTATTAGGTACACATTATAATAAAAAGTCGAAAATAATCAAGTATTTATTAATTCCACCCCTTTCTCAATGAATGTGTATTACATGCCAGAGGCCTTCCCGTACAGCATACCTATGGGGAACTGGGTTGTAACCCACCACACGGGTCTAATGTGGACTGGTGGGTGTTAATGACTACTATCCTGAGGTAGTAGCCGGGACCGACGGCTTGTGCCCAAGCACGGAATCATTTTTCTTTTTGAACAGTCAGGTGATTCAGCCTGCAAAATCCCAACCAAACTGGGAAAATTAACACAAAGTGATGATTTCCCCGCGACGGAACCCACGGCCTCCAGGGCACGCAGCCGAAAGCTGTGTCCACTAGACCACGGAGGCAGTTAAACAGTAATTATGCATAGAATATGTTGCTCTTATAATGTAATTTAATACATTATTTCATTATCATCAGGTGAGCTTACCCGTAAAAGGTATAGGCCTTAGTCGACCACACGGGCCTAGTGCCGATTAGCCAACTTCACGCACAACCTTGGAATCTCTTCGCAGGTGTGCGCAGGTTCCCTCACGATATTTTGCTTCACCAGAGTAAAGGATAACGTACATATAATTTAAAAAAATCATAAACATATTTATACGTGGCGGGATAAGAACCTGCGCTCTTTCGATCGGAAGGTAATAGTCCACACATTATAATATATTTAAGTGTAAACAACCCTCGCCCCTAAATTATGTTGTTTCCATCAAATCTTAACGACATACCGTTGTTTGCTTACACCCAGTTCGCTGAATAGGAAAATCATTTCATCGAAAGGATTCCGCTGGTGAAGCAAATACAAAATTTGGTTGTTTGACGACCTTGGAAGCTTTTGACACGCGTGTCTTTAGCCACGAAATAAATTCATCATCATCGTCAGCTATTAAACGTCCCCACTGAGGGGCACAAGCCTACCCGTATAGGGTGATTAGGCCTTAGTCGTCCACGCGGGCCCAATGCGGATTGGACGACTTCACACACAACCTTCGAATCTTTTCGCAGGCGTGCATGAAGGTTTCCTCACGATGTTTTCCTTCACCGTAAGAGCGTCGGATAACGTACATATATTTTTCGAAAATTCGAAAACACATTGGTACGTGGCGGGATTTGAACCTCAGCCCTCCTGGTAGGAACGAGACAGTCCACACCATTGAGCCACCGACGCTCTCAATCATGAATATATAATAAAGACATAGTAGACTCGATACCGACATAGTCCGTCGGATCAGGAAGTTGAAGTGGCAGTGGGCTAGTCACGTATGTCACAGAACCGATGGCCGTTGGAGCAGACGAGTTCTGGAGTGGAGACCGCGTCTCAGCAAGCATAGCGTAGGACGCCCTCCGGCCCGATGGACCCACGACTTGCGAAAGGCCGCTGGTGTTGGAAGTTGGATGAGAAAAGCGGAGGACCGGTATGTCTGGCGCAAAATGGGGAGACATGTCCAGCAGTGGACTGCGATAGGTCGAAGAGAGAGAGAGAGAGACTCGAGATACTGAGTCGTCTAGGTACCACCGCAGTGCCAGATATCGTACCGTGAAATAGGAGTGTTACGCACTTTAGTCTGTTGTCTCGGGTGACGGCCGCAGTGCGGCATTGACGGAGAATAATTATAATTACTGAATATCATTGACAGCAATTGTCATTTTCGGGACGTATTAATGGACAGTCCGTCCGTATTTTTATACGTACATAGTAGGAACTATCTAAGTACCAAATCTAGATCTCAAAGCTAGTGAACGCTAACGTTCTTGAATATTTAACCGCCAAGGTGGCAAAATGGCGTAAGCGTTTTTTTATTAAGTCTCAAGCGTTGGACTTAATAAAAAAACGCTCTCAAGCTTCAGCTTTAAGTAAGGCAATCATTGTAATAAAGATTTTGTATAATGAGTTTTTGGAAACAAATCCATCTATTTTTCAGTTTCTAGTCAAACAGCAAACGAGAATCTGGTCATCATCTAAAACGCAATGGACCAGCGTAACAGTACCATACCATACTAATAAATTATGTATATATATAAGTTTGTTCGTGATGAGAAATTTTTTTTTTATTATTATTATTAAATAGATACAGGTTGCATAGCCACCCTCCTGTTCTGACCACATATCAACCATGTGGTTAAATTTGACATTATGTTTGTTTAACAGCTGTCCGTCACGGTACATAACATTAGAGGGGATCTATTAAAGAGGGGGTGAAAAATAATGTTTTACAAATGTCAAAAGTTACGTTAGTGATTGCCGATATTAGAATGCCCATTTGTATCGTTAGTTCCTTTTGGAACTATTAATATCCACTGCTGGACATAGCTCGGAACGCTAAACTGAAATGATCAGAATACTGTATATTAAATTGTGACGCATGAAATAACATTTCATTATCATCAGCATATTAAACGTCCCCGCCGAGGGGCACGAGCCCACCCGTATAGGGTATATGGGCCTTAACCGTCCACGCCGGCACAGTGCAGATTGGCCGACTTGCCATTCCTCACAATGTTTTCCTTCACTGTAAGAGCGTCGGGTAAAGGTACATATAATTTCGAAAATTCAAAATATATTGGTACGGCGGGGGTATGAACCTGCACCCTCCAGACCAGACGGCAACATACACAACCAATGAGCCACCGACAGTCTAAACTAAATTACATTACATGGAACTAAAGTTCTTTACTTTAGTTTACACCACAACTAAAGAGTCACGTCAGCCACTAGGTTGTTTTACAGATGTGCTAATTTCAAAACTTAAAGCATAAGAATCATCTAAATAATTTTTAAACTATGAACTGTTATTTTTTAAAGATAACCACCATCCCCTTGGAATCCTTGGATATACAAGCCGTCTGCTAAAAATTTATAAATGCTATGCTACCAACTGAAAAAAACAAACAAATTGAAATTTCGAATACAGTAAAAAAAACAATTTCATCCCGCCAACATTCCAAAATCCGTCAGCAACAAACAATAATTGAATTGTAACTGATAGTCGTACAAATAAACGTTCCGAGTCAAATCGCGCCATAAGCAAACTCTATTCAATACGACATGGCCGACTATAAAAATAACGGTTTATAACTCGAAAAAAACCTTATCGCCATAACGCGCGATGTGCCTCCGCGCGGAAAATGAAAACTAAATAAAAGCTAGAGGCTCCGTCAAATATTGCCAAGCATCTGCTATCAAACTTTACGCGATCGCAACACGGATAAGGCGTACTGGATACGTAACATAAAATAACACAGCTATGTCACAGCCGTTACTCGATAGTGTAAGTTTTTTTAAGAAAAAAAAAGTCACGTTTGACATCTAATGTCACTTAAACTTTTAAGGAAATAATATTCAAGAGGTTCAAATCCCGCCACGAACGAATGTATTTTCGAAATTATATGTACGTTATTCGACGCTCTTACGGCGAAGGAAATCATCGTGAGGAAACCTGCGCACGCCTGCGAAGAGATTCAAAAGGTTGCGCTTGAAGTCGTCCCACCCGCACTGGGCCACGTGGACGACTTAGGTCTAAACACGGGTAGGCTTGTGCCCCTCGGTGGGGACGTTTAATGAGCTGATGATGAATAACCGACGTTCCTATTATTGGCTTATTATTTTAGTCAAGTAAAACATTCTTGGTTTTCCAGACGTTTCTAGTAGGTTCTAGAGGCGCGTCGGTTCGTCACGGCAGCCGCGGGGCCAGTTATTGCTCCCCGCGACGTTTTCCCCGAAACTTTTTTCCTTTATAATGTGTCGCTGCGTTGTTCTGTACCCCCGAAGTCGCTTTACGACATCTGACGGCGTTCCTCCACACATTTGTTACGACTATCATATTGGTACGTGCTCGAGAATTGAACGAGTTAAATGTGCGTAGGTATCGAAGTTCGGTTCTTGGTGGAGATTAGGAAATAAGCCCCGAAATATCTGAGATAAGGTTGGCTGATTAATTTTTAGGTTGCAGGCATGGACGTGTAAAGAAATACGAATCTAGCGAACAACAAAAGAGTGTCAAAAAATTTAAATTAATATGCCAAAAATATCTAAATATTTATTTGTCAAAATGACAGACATTAGCTGTTATTTCGTTTACAAAATTGCATTGTATTAATGACAATCGATCCGTATTTGTTAATACGTCCATGGTCACAGATCATAGGTAGAAGCACAAACAGTAGAGGAAACGTCTTGAAACGTTTAATTTAGATCGCAGCATGATCAGGAAGTCGTTGGTTCGAATCCCATAAAAATATCGCATTGAGAAAGTCACATTATACGACATAGCGCAATCTAGCCCCAAACTAAGCATTCAGCCTACAATATGGGTACTAAACAACAGATAAACAAAGGTACTTAATTTTTTGTAAAAATATTCATTCATTACATAGAAAACACCCAGACCAATACAAACATACATGTTCATGCACACAAATGTTTGTAGTGCCCGGCGATCGAACCTTGGTGTAAGAACCGACGTCCCATTTACACCACATGGGTCGTCAAAGACGGACCACAATAAGGATTGTTGAACTCTCTAACTACCCACTCAATAAAGAAAATAATAAACTATTCAAATCAATAATTTACATGTATCGTCTAACAACAAAATGTCGGCGTCTTTTAACACTGTCCAACGTACTATCAGAAACTACTAAGCCAACTGCCATTAGTACAAACGAAACTAATAATTGAGGCGACTGTACTTCTGCCGCTTATGGCCGACTGTACCTAAGTGGCTATTTGACATGTGCAGTCATTCACACGATGCAATAACATGTTTTGCGAGGAGAGAAGCCGGGGCTTTATTATTAGCGACGAACGTATTTTTTTGTAGAGATTTAAAGTTTTTTTAAATTGTAATAAACCTGCCAGGAGTACACTTCAAGGCGAAACTCTGCACCATGGTGCAGAAATCCCTCTTAAAAAAATAAGTAATTTTGTCTAAGTAAAAAGTGTGTCTGTTAGATCCACTTTGTAAGCTAACTTATTTTTTTTTAAATATGGTGTCAAAACGACTTACATATTTCATGATATTTTCTCTTTTACAAGACTATGACGTCATACTAGTCGATAATTAACTGACAGGTATTCCATTTTTTTTTTCATGATTTAAAATATAATGGATTCTATATGTGGATAATCACAGCGATAGTGAAAGGTGCTCCATTTGGTAGATGCTTAAAGATTTGTAGTGTTCCAAAAAACCATTAAAACCCATTGCATAAATAAATAAATAAATAAAGCTCACGCCTTGGTCCCAGAAGGGTAGGCAGAGATGATGAAACGCCACTTGCACGGTCTGACATACTTCCCTAGCTTCAATCACATCCATCAATTTTTCATACAAGCTCTTTTATTCCTCTTACTTGGGACCCCAGCCTTCTTAAGGACTTGACCAATTTGGTCAAGGTAAGTCCTTCTGGGTCGTCCCCTGCTCGTGTATCCTTCCACATTCGCACAATGCACCTGCTTTGCTATTCTTTTTTTCCACTCATGGCGCTCCAAGTGTCCATACATCCTAACATACCTCTTTCTACTTTGACACTACATCTACTTTCAGACCACACTTTTCTCTAATAACAGCAATTCTCTAATCCTGTCACACAATTTTCACCACCACAGTATTTGTCTTAACGATGCATCTCTAACGCGCATGTTTTTTACTTTCGTGCTCTTCTGCCATATCCCAACATTCACTACCATACGTCAAACGTAGGAACCAGAACAGCATTATGTACAGCCATCCTTGCCTTTTTAGACACGGTTTGGCTGCACACAAGGCCGCTGATTGCTCCGTTAACCGAATTCCCTTTCATAACTCTTCGTTCAATGTCTTTATCACACTTACCATCTCTTGTAAACACGCTTCCCAGATATACAAACTCTTCTACTTGTTCAACTTTCTCGCTTTCAATCATAATCTCGCAATCAGACATAACTTCATCTCTTTCAAAAACCATAACTTTCGTTTTTCCAACATTTACTTTCATATTCATTCTTTTAAACGATGCATTCATAATATCCATCATCTTCTGCAACTCGGACGCCGACGATGCAAGAATTACTTGACCCATTGCATTTACGCGATAAATACTCAAGCGGGCATTTTTGATTTCTTTCTGAACCCAATAAATATCCCAATTGAAGTTAAAATCGCGAGCAAACCCGCATGTTATTAAGGAATAACATGTTACAATTTTATTGCGCCAAATAAATATTTTTCTTTCTTTCTTTCCTTCATTGGGTTTTTGTGGTTAATCACATGTCTATTTGTAATACCTGCAGCAGCTACGCTGGGTACCGCAACGGCATTATAGACGTGGTTATTTTACAACTATTTTCAGCCATTTCTACATAGATTTCCTTAAGCTAAGCTGTGTGGTAACGGCAGATGTCAATGTTAATCCCTCTGGTGCCGTAACATCTCGCGCAAAATGGGGAGACATTCATAGGTTGAAGAGAAAAAGGAGACGTGAGAAGGAAACTAAAGCTATCAAAATGGTGTTACAAGTCACCAAGCCAATCTTCACAAAATAATGAGTGCATTTATAACTTTACACGTTGATAAGCTTTATTATTCCTCGCTCTCTCACATGCCCCGTCTTGTCGATTAAGTTAAATTATTTATGACATTACCTTTCTATAGAATAAGTATGTCGGATTGATCGAGTGGCGATATTTCTTGATAAAACATTAAATTACTGGTCTGCCGACTTAAATAGTGAATACATTAACAATGTTAAAAAAAGGGTATGGAATTATTATTTTTTATATTCTAATTATACATAAGTGTAGGAGGTATTTACTGTTATAACATAGGTAAAAAAACACTAATTTTATGAAGTAGGCAATAAAGAGTAACATAAGCTACTTCTATTTCCACACAGACAAAGTCGCGGGCACAGCTAGTACCTCAATAAGATCATACATTAGCTGATTAATAATTTTGTCAATATTCCCTCAATGATTAAAAAAGTATAGATTCGTGATTTGCTTACAAAACAATCGAAAAAAGTGTTCCGAATGCAGTGACAGCACTCATACACAAATTTCGAATGAGCGTACATTTACCTAAATAAAAGGGAACTCTCTTCGGTGGTTTGTTTTTAAGGCACTGATGGCATATCTACCCTTATATATATGTATACAGATTATCATCGATATTGCCTATAGACAACTGTCAATCCGGAGCAAAGGTTTCAGTGATTTGATTGCTTCAAATTTACTCCAGCACAATTATTATCATTGTAAAGCTTTCAAGGAAACAATTGCTAATTAATTAACCTATTCCGATGAATTGGTTTCGTAAACGTCACTTGTAAACGTTTCAATTGATTACTGCGCTTTGAAATCCAACCCGATTCAATTGTATTCAATTGGTTTGATAATTAATTGGTTTTGCCGTGAAATTGCGGGTGTTCTATTGTTTTTCGATCTTCTTATTATGCGTATTTGCTTTTTTGCAAACAACGTTTTTTGCTACAAATCTGTATGTAATAAAAAAAAATGCAAAAATCAAATATGTAAAATCTCGTGTCACAGTGTTAGTTACCATACACATTCGACAAGTCTAGACCGATTTTATAAAATTTTATACACATATTCAGTAGCTTTGAGAATCGGTTACTAGACTTTTTTATAGTGTCATTAAAATAAATAATATTTACTACTTCTTCGTTGCTTTAACTTTTCCACTAATTTCACAACCTTTCCTTTCGTTTTGCTTTTTCAATTTTAATAATTTAAGTAAGTGACTAGTTCTAATTATCAAACCCTATTTTTGATGTTCATTAGTATGTGATATCATACCTCAACTGCTGCAATTCAAGCCTGCGAGCCTATTACAGAAATTGAGCAATTATAACACCTTGTACCATTTAAAGCAAAAATAAAAGTTATTACTTTAATGTCATCATTTATTTATTAACTCTAACGGCCCCTTAAGGCATCAAAAACAATTTTCTGTCAAATCTGAATCTGGTAACAAAGACGGATCAACAATTCATTCATCATAAAAAAGTACATAAATTCACTGGACCGTCCTTGCTTTATTGTTCTCAGGGCTCAATGAAAGCAACATTGGGGCGAAATAAAACGTTACCATTTCACCCTTTGGGACGAATATCTATTTGCGTGGAATCGGCAAACGGTGCACTATTCCGATAGGTTGATAAATACAGCAAACAGAAACGGGGAAATAAAAGCAACGGCGTCGGCTAACTTTGCGTTGTCATGTAAATTTTACCCCGAAAGGGGGAGGAATACGCGAGTTAGGTCTCGGTATAAAATATATCATGTTAACTTATTTACTGAATAAGTAATGCAGACCACTGTATAAGACTTCAATTCGATGTTTATTCTTGGTTATTTTTATCGAAGACATTAACTACGGTTGTCCGTATGAGAACCTCAACTTTACCTAATCGGAAATAAAAAATTAAGAATAAAACAGTGTTACGAGCTGGGGTTCTGGATAAATTATTGCCAACACGAAGAATAACACGGTAACACACTTTATTAATTAGCCACTAAAATTACACACAACACTAATTACACATACACTCTCACTAATTAGTCAAATTAACGCACGCACTTTAATCCGTAATTAACACTGCACACTATAACACAACACTTAATGAGTCCGTATAATGTCCGCACACACACGTTATAATCACTCGGTAACTCTTCACACTGTTATCTCACACTCGACGATCCCTTAGATGTCGCTTTATCACTCGCTTCTTCCTTGTAGTCGCAGGTACTTCGGCGCTTCGTTCGCTCTTGAGTAGAAGCACAAGACTGCCGGCGCACACCATCGGTCCGCCTTATATACCTGTCCGCCCGCTGAGCTGGAAGCGTCGACGTCATTCTACATAGTTGCGCGAATTATCTAGAAATGCTAGACTCTTTGCTATTATGACAATTCGCATGTCATACTCTATGGTAGACAAATGTCACATATTAGCCGCCATATTTAATGGCATTTTAATTACGTCAATTCGTAACAATAGTTAAAAAAATATTATCATACTAAGCCTTCACTTGCGAAAAGTCGTTATCAACAAGGAAAGCGGAGGACCGGGATTTCTGGCGCATAATGGGAGATATTTTTGTCCATTAGTGGTCGCCACAGGTTGAAGGAAAGAGAAGAATTCAGTTTTAGGTCATATTATATAAATTTGTGTTATGACGTTTACACAGGCTCATACAACAAAAGCCAAATTCTATATGCGGCTCTTTCTTTCTCTCAGAACAGTTACAAGTTAAAAGGTGAGATAGGCGATAAGGTGACTAGACACTGTTACTTAACTTTACAGATTTAAACATCTATTATTGATGACAAGGCAAGTGTCACGCTCAAAGTGCCCTCATCCTATAACTTAAAAAAGCATAGTATTTCAAGGGACAAAATCTGTCGCTGCGGTCTCACTGAGAATTGAGCTTACTACCTAGGAAGGAATTAAGAACATTACTACATTAGAGAAACTTATTAGTCAGCATATTCATGGAATGAACAAATAATTGTGAGAAAGTTACCCAATAATTAAAGCAATCATTTAAAACTTGTCTCATAAATTACAAACGTCTTAATCGGAAAAGGAAAGCGAATGCAGTATTTTCGTCTACTCGTACCTCTTTTCCCGAATTGGGGTGAAACGAAGTGTTTTATTTTAAGATGCTTAAGTAATTAATACCGAACATTGTTGTAATTACTATTTTAACATAATTAATTCGTTTGTGGCTCAAGGATGTGGACTGTTGGCCGTCGATCTGGAGGCGAGGTTCAAATCGCCGCCACCTATACAACTTTTA
>PQWD01004754.1:26977-62988 GCA_019425675.1 Leucinodes orbonalis | reverse complement strand
TTCATATATATATATATATATATGTATCCTTACTACCCTTCTATAATATTACTATTTTAAAGTACTTTTGTTATGAATTTAAAATTTATATCTTATTACTTTAACTTGTATCATCAATGCCCTTATTTTACATATTCAATAATTATATAAAACAAATTTCATATTTCATTAAGTGTATTATTTATCTGATAATACTGTTACGGCGTTTGCGCAGGCGGTTGCGTTCTCTTTTGCACCCGGTGCACACGGAAGATCAGTGTCGCGGTGCTTACTAAGTACCTCGACATAAAGCTGAGTGGGCACCTTTCAGTGTCCTTACTGTAATTTAGAAGTAAAACTTTGTATGTTATTTTGGCACTGAATAAATGATTTATTATTATTATTATTTATGTAATTTTTCGAATGTTTGTGTTTCATTGTTGTGTGCCTTTTAAATAAATAATATTCATCATCATCATCATCAGTCATTAACGCCCCACCGAGGGGCACGAGCCTACCGTATAGGGTGATAAGGCCTTAGTCGTCCACGCGGGCCCAGTGCGGATTGGACGACTTCACACACAACCTTCGAATCTCTTCGCAGCATGCGATGAAGGTTCCCACGATGGTTTCCTTCCCACCGTAAGCGCGGATAACGTACATATATTTTCGAAAATTCGAAAAAACACATTGGTACGTGTCGGGATTTGAACCTCAGTCCTCCCGGTAGGAAGGCGACAGTCCGCACCATTGAGCCACCGACGCTCCCATAAATAATATACACTGTCAAATCATAACCGTAAACACATAGTACTATTGCGCCAGCGTTTGTAGCCAACAACCCCGATGATCCCGGTGACTTCAAACGAAAACATCCCGTTGGAATTTCAGTTCATTTACGTCGCCGTTATTCGATTCCATAAGTCTTTGTCAACACCTTCATCGATTTCAGTGATTTTTCAAAATTTACCCTGAACACAAATTCGGTAGTTGAGCATTTTCAAAGAAAGCGTCAAAACGAGTGTTAGCAATTCGCGATTTAACAGGTAGTTATTAAGGGCTTTGTGATGGAATTACGAGTTTTTGAAAATTATGGATTAAGACCTATTTTTTTAATGTAATATATTTGCAAAGGATTAGTTTAGCGATTCAAAGGGGTATTCAATTGAATTTTGAACTGAAGCTTGAAATTTGAATTAAAGCTTTGGAACTTTACCTGAAGGGAGTTCTTTTAATTATTTTATTAAGTTATAATACTGTATTATTTATGGTTTTAAGTTTGATGTTAGTGTTTTTATATTGTAAGTTTGTTAAATTTTCAGTATAATTTGCAAAGACATTTGCTATGTCATAAAGCGTCATAGCCAACGTACTACACAATACTTGTGCCTTTATATACATACATACATAGTGTTGACGGAAAAGAATCGACCAACGCTACCCATCCTAATCAATTGAAGAGTGATGTCACGCCACTAAATCTCTCTCTTGACATTAGCATTGTACGCGGGAAACAGTCACATGTAACATAAGATTTAATCATCAACAAATGTTGTTTGAACTTAAAGAATCATTTAATAATAACATTCCAGATCACTACAACATTATATTCCTAGAACTTTTCGATATATTCCCGATCGGCAACATAGCCTTTTCTTATTTTTCTTTTTTGTATCATAGATTTAATTAGTGTACGATTTGTTGGTTGTCATTAATAAATAAATAAAATTTCTACTTCACCGTTGATATACATTTTTAATTGTCATTTTATCTATCTAGATAATCAAAGTATACGTTTTATAGACGCCTATCATGTATAATCTTTATGTATTTCGAACCATTCATATATTTTTGAATTCAAACCTGCACAAGTATTTCACAGCTATTTCGTATCGAAAATATCAGTAAAATACTAGGTCTTTAATATCATGTTACCTCATTATGCTGTCGTACGCCAAGCTATTAGGTTTGCAATAGTGTGAGACATTTGGCCGAATGCCTAGTACTTACTTTGCTTGAAGCACGCCATTTTACATAGAGCTATGGTTTCTACAACATACACCTCATCCAGGGACCTCATCCTTGGACGGACAATCCAGCATTGTTAGACCGTGACGCTATAGCAATGTGTACTGAAATAGGTTCCCAAATAAGTGGACGTCTTCAGTTCCGTATATCCAATATCCAGATGCGACTAGGCTATTCGAAAACGTCAGTTAACCCAGTTGTAGGTTATTTTGAATCTCAAACGAGATTTAGAGTCGAATGTTGCATGTCAAGATGGCATGAAACGATGTGATAGAGTTTTGGAAGTTTTTATTTGAAAATTATTATTAAATTGGATGGTCCAGTGAAACGTCTGTACCGGCAAAATTTGATTTGAATGTGGTTAAACGAGATTTTGCTGTATGCGATTATAATCTTTGCGCAATATTCATTCATTTCACTTCACTACTGCCTAAATGTCCACTGTTAAACGAAGGCCTTCCCTAATGTTCCACGTGGACCAATCCCTTGCAGTTGACATCCATCTGCTACCCACCACTTCTGCTCAGTTTCAGTAATTCGTAGATAGCCAGTGATTCCTAAATAACAACAACTCAAAAATTACAAATATTTGTCTGTCTTATCCTAAAGGTTGAAACACATTATTACATAACCAAATGCATTCATGCGATATCAAAATATAATTAACCCGTCCTATGCTGTTCGATCATAGGTATCCTAGATATCAAAGGTCTCTTCAAACCTCTGCTTCCACCTCACCAATACTAGCTACATCCAAAAACACGAAAGAAAACGTCACTTCCGATAAAACTGGCATTTTTCCCCTTGAACGAAACCCGTGACATGATTCGCCTTTGAAGAGAATTCTTCGTTTTTGAAATAGGGTGCCCTTTCCAAGGATCTTCGCCCGCCGATCTATACAATGGTGGACAGTTATAAATAAACACATGTGAGGTTCCTTTTCAACTTGATCGATTGTAGTCGGAGTACCCACGTATGGGGCTGTATAGACGAAGTCGCGTACGTGCAGACTCTTGAGTATTGAGTGAATATTCTATTCTTCGTACCCTTTAGCCTATTCACTTATTATTTGAAAGAGGATCGGGATATCGGAAGCAGACTGAGAGATAAATCTATGAGAGTTATGGTTGTACTTTGCTCTTAATTAAGTCTTTGAGCTTCATGGTCTATAAACGATATCTACCCAAGATGGTCGGATGGGTGATAAGTCTGATAAGTGATAAATATGCCTTAAACAGTGTTAATCGGACACACAATGTAAAAAATATAAAAAATATGAATAATAATCTTGTCAACTTATTATTTTTAAAATTCTTTTCAACATTATAGCCAATATACTTGTAAAATATTGTATTCTTTAGAAATTGAGCAACAAAAAAAGACTATTTTATTTTTGTACCTATACTGTTTATTGTTGCTCGCAAAGGAAGTTTGTTATCCACAAACCTCATTAAATCAGTTCCATAGTTTGATAAAAAATCATTTCCTTAAATATCTTTGAACCACACTTTGTTATGAGAATCCATTCCTTTGAGCGATTTCTTTCGTTATTTTATTCATCCCACTTACTTTATAAGTTATTTAGATAGAAATAGAGAAAAGGAGCTTATTTAAACGTCCTCGAAAACCCTTATAAACAGGAATTAGTATTTCACTGTAAACACGAAATTTTTGAAACTTAACTCTTTTTCTAGGAGTAATTTCTCGTCATTCTATCAGAAAAGTAAAAAACAGTATTAAATTAAATTGGATACAACCATGCCCTAAACAGGAACTTAAATTAGTGTTGGTAGTAGTAAATTGAGTTACCTTATTTAAAAAAAACAGCACATACAATTTTTACTGTCATATTCCAATAGCACATGTGTCATAAGGAAGAAATTTAAGAAAGTGAAGAAATTAGATTATTATTTTTTATAGGTAACTGAAATAATTGTAAATAATGAAAGTAATGCATATAAAAATACGTACAAGAAAAACACTATATCTATGCAAATAAAGTAAGGAAACGCAACATGCCGGAATATTAAAATTAGCGCCAAGCCAGAACTTCATCAAAAATTAATCACTGCAAGGTATTAATACCAATGAACGTTTGTTTCCATTAAATTACAGCAACAACATGAGCGAGTCGGATTGGCCACGGCTCGATTACTTTTACTGCAAAATACTTGAAGAGAATTAAGTGACGTGTCGAATCAGTGATACTGAAACAGTGAATGTAAATATACGTACAGTAAATGTTCTCTGCTNAACACAATACTTGTTGCCCTTTTATATACATACATACATAGTGTTAGACGGAAAAGAATCGACCAACGCTACCCATCCCTAATCAATTGAAGAGTGATGTCACGCCACTAATATCTCTCTCTTGACATTAGCATTGTACGCGGGAAACAGTCACATTGTAACACTAAGATTTAATCTATCAATAAATGTTGTTTGAACTTAAAGAATCATTTAATAATAGACATCCAGATTAACACAAACATTTATGTTCCTGCAACTTTTATCCGATCGGCAACATAGCCTTTTCTTATTTTTCTTTTTTGTATCATAGATTTAATTAGTGTACGATTTGTTGGTTGTCATTAATAAATAAATAAAATTTCTACTTCACCGTTGATATACATTTTTAATTGTCATTTTTATCTATCTAGATAATCAAAGTATACGGTTTTATAGACGCCTATCATGTATATATCTTTTATGTATTTCGAACCATCATATATTTTTTGAATTCAAACCTGCACAAGTATTTCACAGCTATTTCGTATCGAAAATATCAGTAAAATACTAGGTCTTTAATATCATGTTACCTCATTATGCTGTCGGTACGCCAAAGCTATTAGGTTTGCAATAGTGTGAGACATTTGGCCGAATGCCTAGTACTTACTTTGCTTGAAGCACGCCATTTTACATAGAGCTATGGTTTCTACAACATACACCTCATCCAGGGACCTTCATCCTTGGACGGACAATCCAGCATGTGTAGACCCGTGACGCTATAGCAATGTGTACTGAAATAGGTTCCCAAATAAGTGGACGTCTTCAGTTCCGTATATCCAATATCCAGATGCGACTAGGCTATTCGAAAACGTCAGTTAACCCAGTTGTAGGTTATTTTGAATCTCAAAGACGATGATTTAGAGTCGAATGTTGCATGTCAAGATGGCATGGAAACGATGTGATAGAGTTTTGGAAGTTTTTATTTGAAAATTATTATTAAATTGGATGGTCCAGTGAAACGTCTGGTACCGGCAAAATTTGATTTGAATGTGGTTAAACGAGATTTTGCTGTATGCGAATATAATCTTTGCGCAATATTCATTCATTTCACTTCACTACTGCCTAAAATGTCCACTGTTAAACGAAGGCCTTCCCTAATGTTTCCACGTGGACCAATCCCTTGCAGTTGACATCCATCTGCTACCCACCACTTCTGCTCAGTTCAGTAATGTCGTAGATAGCCAGTGATTCCTAAATAACAACAACTCAAAAATTACAACATATTTGTCTGTCTTATCCTAAAGGTTGAAACACATTATTACATAACCAAATGCATTCATGCGATATCAAAATATAATTAACCCGTCCTATGCTGTTCGATCATAGGTATCCTAGTTATCAAAGGTCTCCTTCAACACCTTCTGCTTCCACCTCACCAATACTAGCTACATCCAGAAAAACACGAAAGAAAACGTCACTTCCGATAAAACTGGCATTTTTCCCCTTGAACGAAACCCGTGACATGATTCGCCTTTGAAGAGAATTCTTCGTTTTTGAAATAGGGTGCCCTTTCCAAGGATCTTCCCGCCGATCTATACAATGGTGGACAGTTATAAATAAACACATGTGAGGTTCCTTTTCAACTTGATCCGATTGTAGTCGGAGTACCCACGTATGGGGCTGTATTAGACGAAGTCGCGTACGTGCAGACTCTTGAGTATTGAGCGAAATATTCTATTCTTCGGTACCCTTTAGCCTATTCACTTATTATTTGAAAGAGGATCGGGATATCGGAAGCAGACTGAGAGATAAATCTATGAGAGGTTATGGTTGTACTTTGCTCTTAATTAAGTCTTTGAGCTTCATGGTCTATAAACGATACTCGGTACCAAGATGGTCGGGATGGGTGATAAGTCTGATAAGTGACTAAATATGCCTTGAACTGTTGTTAATCGGACACACAATGTAAAAAAATATAAAAACAATATGAATAATTACTATTTTTTAACTT
Organism: Leucinodes orbonalis; assembly: GCA_019425675.1. Classification (NCBI taxonomy): domain Eukaryota; kingdom Metazoa; phylum Arthropoda; class Insecta; order Lepidoptera; family Crambidae; genus Leucinodes; species Leucinodes orbonalis. Next base: position 56,738 of record PQWD01004754.1, on the reverse strand, counting down.
TTTATTATTTTTAAAATACTTTTCAACATTATAAGCCAATATACTTGTAAAATATTGTATTCTTTTAGAAATTGAGAGCAACAAAAAAGAACTATTTTATTTTTGTACCTATACTGTTTATTGTTTGCTCGCAAAGGAAGTTTGTTATCCACAAACCTCATTAAATCAGTTCCATAGTTTGATAAAAAATTCATTTCCTTTAAATATCTTTGAACCAACACTTTGTTATGAGAATCCATTCCCTTTGAGCGATTTCTTTCGTTATTTTTATTCATCCCACTTACTTTAAAAGTTATTTAGATAGAAATAGAGAAAAGGAGCTTATTTAAACGTCCTCGAAAACCCTTTATAAACAGGAATTAGTATTTCACTGTAAACACGGAAATTTTTGAAACTTAACTCTTTTTCTAGAGTAATTTCTCGTCATTCTATCAGAAAAGTAAAGAACAGTATTAAATTAAATTTGGATACAACCATGCCCTAAACAGGAACTTAAATTAGTGCTTAGTAGTAGTAAATTGAGTTACCTTATTTAAAAAAAACAGCACATAAAATTTTTACTGTCATATTCCAATAGCACATTGGTCATAAGGAAGAAATTTAAGAAAGTGAAGAAGAAAAAGATATATTTTTTGATAGGTAACTGAAAATAATTGTAATAATGAAAGTAATGCATATAAAAATACGTACAAGAAAAAACACTATATCTATGCAAATAAAGTAAGGAAACGCAACATGCCGGGAATATTAAAATTAGCGCCAAGCCAGAGACTTCATCAAAAATTAATCACTGCAAGGTTATTAATACCAATGAACGTTTGTTTCCATTAAATTACAGCCAACAACATGAGCGAGTCGGATTGGCCACGGCTCGATTACTTTTACTGCAAAATACTTGAAGAGAATTAAGTGACGTGTCGAATCAGTGATACTGAAACAGTGAATGTAAATATACGTACAGTGAAATGTTCTCTGCTGTCTTAAATAAGGTGAATATCGGCAAACAATTGGATTTATGTGGAAGGCAGTGAGCTAGAAACACATTGAGGATTCAGCAAGTAATTCAAGTGAAACCTTCATTATGCTATGAAGATTTTGACAGGCGGTAATATTTCTCTGTCTCCAAAATTTACAAAGAGTATTTAAGTAGTTATTTGGATTCGGTTCATTAATACATCTGTGACTAGTACTCAAGGAAGTCAAGTTCTTCAAACTTCAAAGGTTTAACATTCCTGTTCCAATATTACCATACTTGGCATCGACCATACAAAATAAATAGAAGTTTATCTTTGTGACATTAATATAATTAGCATGTCTGTGATTGAATATGCTACATTTAATGTTTTTGCTAAATATTTGGATAACTTCAGTGTCACCGGTAGGAGAGAAAGCGTTCAAAGCTTGCAAGAATTACGGACAAAACATGCTAGAATGCCACAATGTTTTGTACCCAATGTCAAGAGTAAGAGTGCCCATTGATATTTTACTATATCCCCACATGGTATTGATTGGTTTCCGTAAAAGTATTCACGAAGAACCACAATGGAAATGTGGTGGTACATTAATAAGTGAACGTTGGGTGCTCACCGCAGCGCATTGTAGAGAAGACCCAGCCAGTGGTCCAGCCAGCATCATGAGAGTTGGAACAGCCACTTTCGAATTTGACGAGGTCGATGAACTTGCTCAAGAGAGGGATATTTCCAAGATAGTAATCCACCCTAAATACAACCCACCATCGAAATACAACGATATTGCTCTGATGCGTGCAAGCCACGCATTCATGCTCAGTCGAGATATACGCATTGCGTGCTTAGAAACTCGGAACGAAACTAAATACAAGAATCTGACTGCTATTGGATTTGGTGTGACAATGTCTGGGGCGATGTCTGGGAGTCAGACTTTGATGAAAGTGGATGTGGATATCGTGGACAACGTTACTTGTAATAAAACAATGAAGTTCATGATAAAACGAAAGATACTGTCGAAGGGTATCACTGAAGATCAGCTGTGTGCTGGTGATTATGAGCACGGTGGTAGGGATACTTGTCAAGGAGACTCCGGAGGGCCCCTTCAAGTGATGGAAGACAGAGTGGACTGTGTCAAGACTTTTCCGCTGCATACAGTGGTAGGGCTCACGTCTTTCGGTAGAGACTGTGGAAGGAAAATGGCTCCTGGGGTTTATACAAGAGTTTCTAGGTATATAGGATGGATTGAAAGTATCGTTTGGCCTTGACGAATACATTATATAGAAGATATTTATATATTAATATAGGTAAGTACATATGAGATGATGCAGACAATGATATGTTAATAAAATAAGTGGTGCTAGATATAGAGCTCTCTACATAACAGTAATTCGGTATTCTCCCCCATCCGCAATAAAATACCAAACCATATTTTTATAAAAGCGCACCTTAATTTATATGTCGTTTTATTGATCACTTTTGTTTATTTGCAATATTGTATTTTTAAATACACTGAAACCAATAAATATTAGTGTCAATTGTTTGATAGTGAGCAAATGACGTCACATATCAATAATTCATACAAAATATATGGAAACGTTCCTTTTTGACAGTTCATAAAAAGTGCGTAAGCGATCAGTGGTGATCGCTTACGATCGAGATCGACTTTGCAATACTCTAATTGGGTATTTGACCCAATTAGAGTATTGCAAAGTCGCTACCGTGCAAAATTTACGAATTGGAGTAAGTTATCATTTAAATATTCAAAGGTATTCTTCGTTAAATGATATTGCTTATTTATTCTGTGAAGTAGGCGTTAGATTACTTAGTGTTTTTTAATTTCATGTTATATGAGCTATTTCCCAGTATATAATCCACTCCCACTTTATTTTGAATTCCAAAACATAGGAAATATATCCTATGTTGGAATTCAAAAATAAAGTGGAGCACTTGAATTTTAATATATTCAAGTTGTATCCCTTTTGTCCCAGCTCCATCCATTGTTAATGATTTGCCCAAGAACATGTTGATTTTTTCGCATTCAATGATGTTCGTGTTGTTTGTATAACTGTGAAAATTCGTAATCACGTAAACATATAAACACAGAGCCATTTTAAGCGTTATTAATAATTATGTGGCATCCGTAGAAGAATAAATTAAAATAGAAATAAATATTGACCATACCCGAGTATCATTGCACTTTTCTAATACCACTCACCTGAAACAAAAAGAAATTCAATTAGTGTCAACATTTATAAAGGGTAAGTAGATTAAAAACAGCCAGATTTTGAAAAAACACATAATTTTAGAAAATTTCTTCACTGATGATGATATAATAGTACGATTTTACAAAAAAAGAAGCCTAATACGCTTTTTGCCTTCTTAAATACAAAACAAAAAACGTATTTTGTGCCTCTTTCATTTCTCGCCCAACATATTGATATAAAACTTTATTGTGCGAATAATTTTAAATAAGTGCACCTTCATTAAAACATGTAAACAGCACGCATAATTTTAATTAAGCTGCCAATTTCAGTGGCCATGTTTTACAAGTAAATACCTTGACTCAATTATTTTTAATAACGCTTAAATTTTTTATTAATTTATTATAAGGTTAAGGTTACTGAATAAAATGTACTTTTTTTTGTTACCAAGTGTACAGAAAGGTCAAAGACGCTCATGATGGTAAGTGATACGCCTGACCATGACAGAGCGCAAAACACTTCTATTTCACGGGACGATATCTGGCACTGCAGTGGTACATACTTAGACGACCCAGTACCGAGTCTACCACCTAGTAAAAGTTTCCTTGGCTGCCAAAATGTCTCTATTGTTGCATACCCCTATAAAATGCAGTTAATTTTTCATACTAAACCAAAGAGTTCGGTTGAAAACCTGTCCAATACGTAATTCATATTTTGTGAGTATATTTTCACAATAAAACAATTAATTTGTATTACTTGGTTGAGAAGTCGGCTACTACACCAAGGGTTTCCGGTTCGATACACGTGCACTACAAACATTTGTGCTCGAACATGTCTTGTATTAATCTAGGTATTTTGATATATATATTTATTTACAAAAATGTACATAAGTATGTTTAACCGTTGTTGAGGACCCATAATACATGCTCAGGATTATATAGTGCTATTTCCTTTTTTCCTATTTTCTGTTGACAACAATTTATTTTTATTTATTTACGTTGCGGATCACCTACATATTTTATACAAGGGCCATGGTGTCCAAAAAAATGTATATATAAAAAAAGCTTTTTCATCACATCCTCAACACCCACCGCCATAGTTTTTGCACCTATGGTGTGTTTATTTAACAAGAAAAACAGGCAAACACCACGTGTTCCGCGCCGTCAGCTAAGGACCCCTTATTACGTAACATTACCTCTCCAATTCAGAGATCCGAGATTATCCACGGCCGTACAACATGTGTTGGATACATATCTACGTAACTCGCTCACTCACGAGGATCGTTCACAACGCACGATTCATGCAGAGAAAGAAATAAAGAGATTAAACGATAAATGGGAAAACCAATTAACAACAAACTTCTAGGCGGTACGAGAGTCGGTGGCGTATTGGTGTGGACTGTTGCCTTCCGATCTGGAGGGCACAGGTTCAAGTCTTGCCACGTACCAATGTATTTATGAATTTTTGAAAATATATATAGAGGCGTCGGATACGCCTCTAAGGTGAAGAAAACAACGTCAGGAAATCTGTGCACGCCTATGAAGGGATTCAAGGGTTGTGGGTGAGTCAGCCAATGCGCACTGGGCCCGCGTGGACGACTATGGCCTTAACGGGTACGCTCATGCCTACTACTTATGCTCGGTGGGGACGTTTATGAACTGATGATGATGATTACAAGGTGGTAAACTCGGTACGATATCTGGCACTGCGGTACCTACTAGGTAGGTGCCAATGGTCGTCTAGACGACTCAGTACCGTCTACCATATGGCTATAATTTTTTCTAGAGATACGCTCTTCAAAACCAAACTAAAAACACTTTTTTTCTTAACTTAGAAAATGTTACAAATAATCATACATTATAGATTTTATTAATACATTACTTGCTGTTTTTATGGGATTTTGAATTTGGGACAATAATTTTAAATATATAGATAGAACAGCGCCCTGTACTTAACTGAGAAACAAGTAGGTAAGTACTACTACTTACAGTATGTTACATAAAATTAATAGCAATATTCCATTACATAGATATATAGATGTATAGATATTCCATTAAACGCCTGTTAGCAGTTTAACGATTAAAAACGCCCTGTGTAAACTGGCCTCGCCATCCAAATCCCCAGCTTAAGGGATGATGCCAGGTATTTTCGCGTCTACTCACACTTATCTTGAACAATCTTACTGTTTATGTTTAGGAGATTTCGTTAAAACAATCCACTTTAGGGCCGGCCTAAGGGACTAATTGCGTAACTCATTCGCGCAGAGTGGCGCTCGCGTCGTTAACTAGATGACACAACCCTATTTAGAGTTAGCTATTTGAGAAAACATATTAAGAGTATGTTTCATTTTAAATATTGTATCTTTAAAGAATAATTTATAAAATATAAATACCCACTGAATTTCACACAGCGCCATCTAGCCCCGAGATAAGCGTAAAGTTGGTATTCCGGGTTAACTAGATAATACAACCCTGTTTAGAGTTCGCTATTTGAGAAAACATATAAATAGTATGTTTCATCTTAAATTTTGTACCTAGCATATCAAATCAAATATAAATATCCACTGACAATCACATAGCGCCATCTAGCCGCAAGTTAAACGTGAAACTTGGATACGAGTACTAAATAACTGATAAATATACTTATATATTTTTTTTGTCAATACAAACATATTATACATTGAAAATACCCAGACCAATAAAAACATACACACAAATGTTTGTACCCGGGGACGGAACCCGGAACCCTTGATTTAGTAGTAGAAGTCTCAACCGCTACAACAAAGGGGTCGACAAACAGGTTACCAGTAAACAGCGCTTAGTTGCATTAAGTTATAACAATAAAAAAATAATATCCAAATAAAAAAATAAAAATAAAAAAAATATAAGAAAAAAATAAAAATAACCAACAAATCGAGTACAAACCAACCAACATTTCTTTATGCATGTTTGTATAATTGGCACTGTATTTGACAAGCGTGCTAATCACATTTACCATACTTGTGTTTCAAATAACCGTGACTTGGCCATAGTAATTAACTGTCAACTAATCATGGTGCCACCAAGGATCAGTGGTCACGGGCCTTAGATCGCTTCGTGACCGGTCATGGGGTCATTCGTTTTTGAGGCATTGATGGCGTATCTACTTTATATATACATAATATCATTGGTCATGCCCGAAAACAATATAAGAATGGTAGTCGTTTATATCAACCAATCCGTATTGGGTCCACGTGGTGGGTTACAGGCCAATCTCCCCATAGATACACTGTACGGGAAAGTCTGAGCTGTGCTTGTGGTTAAGTAGGGGTAGCGACCATCGTATTTAAGTCTGTCGTCACCACACGGCAAAAAGTATATGTAAATACCAACACTAAAAGACGGTTTGAAAACCAGAATTTGGAAAACTTCCCATTTAGAAAACTTCCCAATTGGTAACACAATTTGGAAATAATTTTACAGCGAAACGCTTCAAATGATTAGAACTATAGCGATACTAACGTAGCTATTCATTTGTAAGATATTATTTCGTAAGCTACTCTTAGTTAGCAAGTTTTGAATTCAATACAGCGAGAATTAAGTATTTTACTGTACAATATCTACGCTTTAATCATTAATTTGAAAGCCCCAGTCGAAAACTTCGTCCTAAATTTTATGGAATTGTTTTATGGATTCTTGCCTTCAACAATACTCATACTTATCTCAATGTAACTTAACTAATGATGACCCATGTGGTATAATGGTTGACATGTCGGCAACTACACCAAGGGTTGCGGGTTTGATACCCGTGCAGTGCAAACATTTTTGCATGCACGTACATGTTAGTATTCTTCAATTCATGACCTATTTGGTGTTGTGGTTGAGACGTCGACTGCAACACCAAGGGTTCCGGGTTCGATCCCCGGGCAGTACAAACATTTGTGTGCATGAACATGTCTGTTCGTAATGGTCTGGGTGTTTTCTATGTATAATATGTATGTATTTACAATATAAGTATGTTTATCCGTTGTTTAGCACAGGCTTCACGCTTAACTTGGGGCTAGATGGCGCTGTGTGAATGTCAGTGGATATTTATTTATTTTATTCGATTCGCATATTTACAATGGAGATAAACATATCCTTGTTCATCTATAATTTATACATAAGAAATATACATTTAATCACAAAACGAGTGACCTTCTAATATATTTTTTGTGGGCATATCTCTCGGGGCGTGAGGCGTCATAAAAATAATTAAATTCGAAGAATTTTTAATCGACACGATTTACGCGTTTCAAAAGATATCGCCCGGAGTTGATAGGCAATTATAAAAAAAATGGAAAGCTGTGTTGTCCTCTATGGAAGCAAATAATTAGCAGAAGTTCTTATACATGAATTAGAAGTGCTGGTCATTTTACGTATTTATTTATAGTAGTACAAATAAATAATTGACAATAATAAACGATAACGATTGATAATTTTAGAATAGCTGTCTTGACAGAAGTTTACGTACAAGATACACAGAAATTTACCCTAAATTACAATTACTAAGGTTTATAACTAGGACACATAAAATCTGCATGCCAAAAATTGTAACAACAAAAATTAAACTTTACCAAAATAAAATTGAAAAAAAGAACGTAAAATGAAATGTCGTGAAAAACTGTGCAAACACTATAAGGTTTGACCAAATTTAACGGAAAGCAGTGGACATATTCAATGCCTTTGCCATTTGTAACCAGATCAAAGCTCGGAGTAACGACACATACTGACTAAAAGGGAAAAAAAGAGGAATTTTTCCTAAAAACATGAAAAGCATATTAGCTTTATTTTTTTGTAACACGATTTTAAGTTAAACCTTAATTTTAAGCTTAGCATATAAGCTGAATTCTAGTATAAGCGTTTACGTAAAATGAAAAGTAATTTCATAACAAAGTTTTAATAACAACATTACAAGTCCTTTGTATGGAATTGACTTTTCAACTTAATCTTAGCTAAAACGTATTTGCTTTAACTCTAAATACTTTACTAAACACATATGTTGTTGAATACGTTAAACTTTTATGTAACAACTGAACTTTAAATGAGATTAAATCTTTTATTTGTAGAAAATACATTCCTTTAAGATTACATTTAACAATATGTAACTTAATTTGCTTACATATAAAAATGTTCTAATAATGCAGAAAAGGCACTAAGACGAAGATTCCCCATTTTGACATAAAGTATCTTCATTTAACCCCAAATTAAGAAAAGAAGCTTAAACTCTGTAAACTAGAGAAAAGTTTCACATTGATAAAGCTGTGGAAGAAGCTCATTTTTCATAAATACATTTCTGGAAAATACCCAAATGAATATAAATTGATAATGTATTCATGTTCTGGCATCGAACCCTTGGTGTACTAGTCGACGTCGCAACCATTACTCCATATGGATCGCCAAATAATAAAGAATATCTGATATCTAAATTTATAACCGTCAAAATCATATACGATTATAGAGACGCTTTGTATGTGTGAGTAATATATGTCAGCTGTTTTGGTTGTGTCCAATGTAAGAGTGGACCCATCAGTTGCTGCGCACCAATGATGTAAAAAGTATAGACTCGTGATATGTTTATAAAATAACTAAGAAAAGTGATCCGAATGCAGCGACAGCCAGCACACATACACAAATTTCGAATCAGCGTACATTTACCTAAAACCAAAGACTAAACTGTATTGGCGGTTTGCTACACTGTATACTCTTTGGCGGTTGTTTTTGAAGCACAGGTGGCGTATCTACCTTTATATATACAGAATACCATGGCCGCGCACTAACCGGCTAGCATACTAGGGTTTAGCTTTGGGGAAAATAAATATTATTTACTACTAACTCCTTTATTGAAGGTCAGTGACAATACAACTACCGGTTAGTGTCGAACTAAAATGTCAAACGCTTTGGGAATTAGGATAGTATGCACACGCAATACAATTAAATTATTAGTAAATTACCGGCTTGGCTTTTGCGTTACGCAGATCAGAAACTAAATATTCGACTCACCTCTACGAGGAAACGAAACAGCCATACATATTTACTGACTATGTAGAATTTGTTGAAGTTGAGATTTAATATATTTTTCACAGGACAAGCCTTATGGTCTTGACAATATTTTATATGATATTTTGGTGGGATTCTTATGTTTCAATCCAAGAAAAGTCGTAATAACTACTAGTTTATATTTATACTAACGATATTATTGAGAAAAGTTTTTTAATCTGCCTTCATAGGTTTCTTATTCTCTTCACAATCAATGTTTCGAAGTTTCTATTGTAATATCAGATTTTTGTTTGTTTATTGTATGAAGTATGAGGCTTCGATAGCAAAAATAACTTGTAAAACAATATTTGTTTTGTTTGTTGGAAGCTTCTTGTAACAATATTTGTTTGAAGGAGGGCTTAATGGAAAATTGAGAGGTTTGAAAAGGCTTGACGCGGAGTCCGCTTTTTTCCCAGAATGACTTATCTGTTGTCCGCAGGTGGCTTTTACAGCTTCACGGACAATTGAAGTAGATGGCTTTCAGTCCAAAAAAATATGCAACNGATTTGCCTTCAACAATACTCATACTTATCTCAATGTAACTTAACTAATGATGACCCATTGGTATAATGGTTGACATGTCGGCAACTACACCAAGGGTTGCGGGTTTGATACCCGTGCAGTGCAAACATTTGGTGTGCACGAACATGTTAGTATTCTTCGATTCACGACCCATTTGGTGTTGCGGTTGAGAGGACTGCAACACCAAGGGTTCGGGTTCCGGGTTCGATCCCCGGGCAGTACAAACATTTGTGTGCATGAACATGTCTGTTCGTAATGGTCTGGGTGTTTTCTATGTATAATATGTATGTATTTACAATATAAGTATGTTTATCCGTTGTTTAGCACAGGCTTCACGCTTAACTTGGGGCTAGATGGCGCTGTGTGAATGTCAGTGGATATTTATTTATTTTATTCGATTCGCATATTTACAATGGAGATAAACATATCCTTGTTCATCTATAATTTATACATAAGAAATATACATTTAATCACAAAACGAGTGACCTTCTAATATATTTTTTGTGGGCATATCTCTCGGGGCGTGAGGCGTCATAAAAATAATTAAATTCGAAGAATTTTTAATCGACACGATTTACGCGTTTCAAAAGATATCGCCCGGAGTTGATAGGCAATTATAAAAAAAATGGAAAGCTGTGTTGTCCTCTATGGAAGCAAATAATTAGCAGAAGTTCTTATACATGAATTAGAAGTGCTGGTCATTTTACGTATTTATTTATAGTAGTACAAATAAATAATTGACAATAATAAACGATAACGATTGATAATTTTAGAATAGCTGTCTTGACAGAAGTTTACGTACAAGATACACAGAAATTTACCCTAAATTACAATTACTAAGGTTTATAACTAGGACACATAAAATCTGCATGCCAAAAATTGTAACAACAAAAATTAAACTTTACCAAAATAAAATTGAAAAAAGAACGTAAAATGAAATGTCGTGAAAAACTGTGCAAACACTATAAGGTTTGACCAAATTTAACGGAAAGCAGTGGACATATTCAATGCCTTTGCCATTTGTAACCAGATCAAAGCTCGGAGTAACGACACATACTGACTAAAAGGGAAAAAAAGAGGAATTTTTCCTAAAAACATGAAAAGCATATTAGCTTTATTTTTTTGTAACACGATTTTAAGTTAAACCTTAATTTTAAGCTTAGCATATAAGCTGAATTCTAGTATAAGCGTTTACGTAAAATGAAAAGTAATTTCATAACAAAGTTTTAATAACAACATTACAAGTCCTTTGTATGGAATTGACTTTTCAACTTAATCTTAGCTAAAACGTATTTGCTTTAACTCTAAATACTTTACTAAACACATATGTTGTTGAATACGTTAAACTTTTATGTAACAACTGAACTTTAAATGAGATTAAATCTTTTATTTGTAGAAAATACATTCCTTTAAGATTACATTTAACAATATGTAACTTAATTTGCTTACATATAAAAATGTTCTAATAATGCAGAAAAGGCTCACCATTTTAAAAGAAGCTTAAACTCTGTAAACTAGAGAAAAGTTTCACATTGATAAAGCTGTGGAAGAAGCTCATTTTTCATAACTACATTTCTGGAAAATACCCAAATGAATATAAATTGATAATGTATTCATGTTCTGGCATCGAACCATTGGTGTACTAGTCGATGTCGCAACCATTGCTCCATATGGGTCGCCAAATAATAAAGAATATCTGATATCTAAATTTATAAACGTCAAAATCATATACGATTATAGAGACGCTTTGTATGTGTGAGTAATATATGTCAGCTGTTTTGGTTGTGTCCAATGTAAGTGGACCCATCAGTTGCTGCACACCAATGACGTAAAAAGTATAGACTCATGATATGTTCATAAAATAACTGAGAAAAGTGATCCGAATGCAGCGACAGCCAGCACACATAACATATTTCGAATGAGCGTACATTTACCTAAACAAAGAGCCTACAACTGTATTGGCGGTTTGTTTTTGAAGCACAGGTGGCGTATACTCTTTGGCGGTTTGTTTTTGAAGCACAGGTGGCGTATCTACCTTTATATATACAGAATACCATTGCCGCGCACTAACCGGCTAGCATACTAGGGTTTAGCTTTGGGGAAAATAAATATTATTTACTACTAACTCCTTTATTGAAGGTCAGTGACAATACAACTACCGGTTAGTGTCGAACTAAAATGTCAAACGCTTTGGGAATTAGGAGTGTATGCACACGCAATACAATTAAATTATTTAGTAAAATTACCAGGCTTGGCTTTTGCGTTACTGCAGATCAGAAACTAAATATTCGACTCACCTCTACGAGGAAACGAAACAGCCATACATATTTACTGACTATGTAGAATTTGTTGAAGTTGAGATTTAATATGTTTTTCACAGGACAAGCCTTATGTTGTCTTGACAATATTTTATATGATATGTTTTTGGTGGGATTCTTATGTTTCAATCCAAGAAAAGTCGTAATAACTACTAGTTTATATTTATACTTAACGATATTATTTGAGAAAAGTTTTTTAATCTGCCTTTTCATAGGTTTCTTATTCTCTTCACAATCAATGTTTCGAAGTTTCTATTGTAATATCAGATTTTTGTTTGTTTATTGTATGAAGTATGAGGCTTCGATAGCAAAAATAACTTTGTAAAACAATATTTGTTTTGTTTGTTGGGAAGGCTTCTTGTAACAATATTTGTTTGAAGGGCTTAATGGAAAATTGAGAGGTTTGAAAAGGCTTGACGACGGAGTCCGCTTTTTCCCAGAATGACTTATCTGTTGTCCGCAGGTGGCTTTCACAGCTTCACCGGACAATTGAAGTAGATGGCTTTCAGTCCAAAAAAATATGCAACCAGCCTAAGGATGTCCCAGAGTGGGACGCGAACCTCGTCTTAGGGCATTGCCATAGGCTAGGTAACCTAGTATATATTTGGGGAGAAAAGTGACCAGGTACATTCAGGGACTCGCGACGAAGGCCCTCACGGGCGGGGATGGATTCTCGCTCCTGAAGTGTTGCGTGTGTTTTGTGATGCTACGCACTAGCAGTAGGCTACAATTTATGTCTCATCAATAGAAGCAAGTTAGCAACTAAGCAGTAAACCCTCGACCAACCAGACGAAGATTCTTATAATAAATACTAGTGCCGCAGAAATAGGTACGAAGTTTTGTGTAATACTCATGCAACCATTAAAAAGAAGTAGTCTGCTTCTAAGATACTTTAAACCTTTAAAAACAATGAAAAAAAAGATTTTTGATTTGTTGATAAATCCACCTTGAGGTTGAATCTTACGACTTAAATTATGAATGCTCAAATCGGATCCTTCCCAAAGATTAGACAGTGCTATTTCATTACAACACCGTCTTCAAATTCCATAGGCGTTAAAATGTAAGGAAGGACGATTTAAATCAATGTTCCGAGAGATCAAGTTAAATTTAATTTTAGTTAAGGAAATTCGCTAGGACGGTCAATGATGGTAGGAATTCTGTAATACTTGACAAGACAATCCATTTCGTATGATGGACGAGAAATCGGTAACTTTGCCAAACACATCTTTCCTTCTCCGTAAGACCAGCGGACAAACGTACATAGGTAAGTGGCGGGATTTGAACCTGCGCCCGTCAGATCAGAAGGCAACAGGCAAAATAACAGTACTAAACGTTCCAAATTAACCGAAAAAGGGCCTCACTAAAATGAAACTGGCAACACCACAACCGATTGATTCGTGCAAAAAGCCATTGAATATAAAACAATTCAGCGCAGACTACACATTAACGCAGACGCGTGAGCCGTGCGGTACCTCGATGATGTAGGGTTACCAGTCACTTATGTAAAATTACTCCTTTCAATATTTTTTATTGGCATTAAGCTAGAATTCCATATTTAATAAAATGAAGTCGGAAACTCCAAATTCGTTGATTTTAATGATGACCCGAATTTTCTGAATAAAAGGTCTAATTTGTAGCAAGTGTAATAAAGTTGTTTATGAACCAGGTAAGTCATAAAGCAGGATATCCTCCGGATGCAAGTACTAGGATTTATTATAAGGTGCTAAGGAGACCTGACCAAAATGTAGTTTAATGTTTAAGTAAAAAAACATTTACTAAATAAATATCCTCAGTTATAAGAAGACGTTACATCTAAATTACTTAATCAAAATAGATAGAAAGATAAAACATTTATTTGTACACTAACACATACACAATTTCATTACAATACAAAAATAACGCAATTCATTACAATAATACAAACAAATACAAAAAACAATACGAAAAACAAAACATAAATAAAAAAAACAGAAGGCATGCATGAGATTATTTAATCAATGATAAAAGATACTAAACAAAAATATACGGTGGTTATGTGTGTACATACATTAAATATAGGCTATACCCAGCACAATGGTTTACTTAAAGCAAACCGCTGATTTTCAGTTACAGTAATTAGTAGCCTCAGTAAAAAACAATTAGCACTTATTATCGCCAACCCTGAAACGCGCTAGCAAAATGCACAATCCTTGTTATAGCTGGATAACAATCGAATTAATTTACAGTGACCGGCCTACACCGCACAGTAAGTCCCGGATTCGAAACATTAATGGCGTCGAGTGAATTGCATATTTTATTCAACCGTTCACTGGTATTTAGTGAAATTTACCGGTACATTATTAAATATACTTCGGAAAACTGGACAAAGTTATATGTGTATGTATAAATACCAAAAACATAAACAAAACTTCTTCAGACAAAGGTGTAAATTTTGTCCAAAAGTAACCATGAAATGAGCAGAAAATTATAGCAGAAAAAACTGATCGCCAGGGTCGAAAAAACATTTAGAATAATCAAAAAATGAGAATGATTCGCTCGTTTCAATCACTCAGTTTTATAGTATTAAAGGAGAATCACATTTGTTCTGCTAGATTTTTTAGCCTCCTAATCACAAAACTCGGAACAGAGCATCGGTTGCTCATTGGTATGCCTTCAGATCTGGAGGGAGCAGGTTCAATCCCGCCACGTACCAATGTGTTTTTCGAATTTCAGAAAATATATGAAGGCTATCCGACGCTCTTACGGTGAAGGAAAACATCGTGAGGAAACCTGCGCACGCTTTCGAAGAGATTCAAAGGTTTGCGTGAAGTGGTCAACCCGCACTGGCCCGCGTGGACGACAAAGGCCTATACATCCTATACGGTAGGCTCGTGCCCCTCGGTGTGGACGCATAATGAGCTGACGATGAACGGCAAACACGAGATCTTTTATTACCATCCCTGATTCACGCTAGTAGCAAACACAATCTAATGATGGACGTAATTACGCAAAAATGGATTCAACCCACCAAAATGAGTTAAGTAAACCAAACTGGCCTCTGAGGTGTAAATTAGCCTTTAGTATAAATACCATCAACAATATATATATTAACATATTAATCGATGGTCGTTACCATCCAACATGTATGGCCCTTACGTTTTTTAGTTACTCAAAAACTGGAAAGAAAGAAAGAAAGAAAGAAAAAACATTTATTTCGCCACAAAATTGTACAATGACATAACAAGGACTATACAATAAAACAATAAAAAGAGAAATAAAAAAAAAGTAAAAACATATAACATGAATTAAAATTTTGTGGTGAAAAGGGCCCTGTCTCAGCTTATGCTGCCGTGTCTGTGCGATCATATAATATTAAACAGAAGTGGACAGATACGGCAGCGCTGTTACAGACACGGCACTACTCGGTCTCCTTGGGATATAGAGAAACATCCATTCAAAAAGAATAACCTCAAAATAATTTATCAAATTAAATCCAATACAGTTGAATCCTTTTTGATAATTAACACTTGTTATACAATAACTAATGTGCAAATAAAACTCAAACTTCAAATTTCAATATCTCAAATGTGTCATTTTGTGGGTTGGATCCTTTTTGTGTAAATACGTCCCTATGTTATAGGGCGGGTGATCGCGGGAAAATAATCGAATTAATTTACAATGACCGTCGCTGTACCGCACGGTAAGCCCCGACTTCGATGCACTAATGGTGTGGATCGAAATGAATATTTGATTTTCATAAGCGGACGGTTTAACTGTTTATTGGTTTTTAACGAAAGTCCGATAATGCATCTGTTAATTGCACTTTTCGAATTTAATTACGTAGGTTGTGCTGTAATGGCTTTTATGTTTCTTTTATTTATACCATAAGTAAACGGGACGCTCAGTGCGCTCACCTGGTGGTTAGTGATACACCTGACCGTGTCAAAAGCTAAGTTGAAGGAAATTAACAACAGCTTGTGTGGGGTTGACTGTTGGAAGTTTTTTAAGCCGTACTTAGTTAGCTGTAGCTATAATAGTTTTTTTAAGCCATAAGTGAACAGAATGGTTAGTGCGGTCATCTAGTGGTAAGTGATACGCCTGACCATGACAGAAGCAATGTTGAAGGAAATTAATAACAGTAGGTAGTCATTATGTTTCCGTCAACACTGTTTTGCGCCCGTCACCCGAGACAACACATTTTAGGTCTTGGGGACGTATAATGAGCTGATGATGACATATGCCAATATAACAATTATTAAAAATTTTCCGGGTAATCTCTGAAAATGCTGGATGGATTTGGACGGGAACTTTTTAGTAAGTAGCTGATTTAATAAGGAAAAACTAGGATACTTTTATTTTAGACAATTTATGTAGATTTTGGAAAAATAAAACAATGTTTTACGTGTCGTAACAAAGCTATTTTTTGTTATGTTTTACTTGTTCAGCTAGAACTAATAAAACGGTCTTCCGAATAAGGGAAGAAACTTCTGGCAAGAATAAGCATAATAATATCAGTGGATATTTATTCGTTTATCTTCCAAATAAACACATACTGTTATTCTGAATAACGTATGTTTACTATGTTATGACGTCACAACCCATCGACAACGCCGCGGGCCGCTCCCAATAAATCTTGCGCCGCGTGTGACTGATCACCGCGTTCCGGTCAGCTGATCGATGTTCCGCCCTTGTCAGTTTTGTTCCAGCTTGGAACAAGTGGTTCATGTTAGGGTTGTTGATGATTTAATAAAGGAATCTTATCTTATATATATGATAACATAGTACAAAACAAAGTCACTTTTTCTGTCCCTATGTCCCTATCACAGACATCCGAATATACAATTAGACTGGACGAGCTGCCAAGTTTATAGGCAGTCCCAGTGTCGCAATTTCTTTTTGGTTCTTATCTGTGAAAAGTTATTCTATAACTTGGTAAATTTACTGATTCATTGCTATGATGGCATGTTACAATTGCACAGGATGGCATTTTGGAAAAAAACGGTAATTTCTTCTAATATTCGTGCGTCATGACTCGTCTCACAGAGCGTAAACTGGTCGCCAGTGTATGCTCGTTGAGCTTACATTTGTCGCACTTTAAACGCGGCTTGCCCATCTCTTGTATTGGGAAATTTGTTGTCCCTATGTATGCTTAAATCTTTAAAACAACGAAACGGATTTTGATGAGGCTTTTTTAAATATATAGAGTGATTGGAGATGAAAGTTTATATGTATAATAGCACCCATTAAATAATAGAGAAATATTGTTATTTTGAGGTCTGCGACGGTACCGGCCGGTCGGGACGGCGGGAGCGTGCCTATTATCAGCATTGCACCTGTGCGAAAAATTAAAGAATTGCAAATAATTAAAGATCGTCTAATAATACACTTAAATTAGAATCACACTTGCAAACACTTATCCCGTAATCCCGCGATAGATTGCGCCAAAATCTGAACTCACCGTCCGATGGCACCAATTTACGCGACGCCATTCTTCCCGAGAAGTAATATGAGGTATTACATTCTCGTCTCCGCGGGATTCCGGGATCGCGGGATTTGAGGGGATTCCCTCCCTTATAAGTTTAAGATTGGTCGCGTCTCTACTGGGAGTTTTGAAGTTGGAATTGTTGGGATAACAGTTTTGTGTGATTTCTTTGGTTTTATATTGTTTGCGCGGCGGTATTGTGTTTAGGTTTGGATTATTGTCACTTTGTGTTGTTTGCGACTATTAGTTACTATGCAGACAGGTATCGTAAATTGTGTATAATTTAAATTTAATTGCAACTTGCTTTTGCCCGCAGCTTCGCTCTTTGAGAGAGCTTTGGGAGCCGATTTCGGGAAAAAATGATGCAAGATTTTTTTCGTTCGTGACAAATAGTAGGCACACCAATTTTTAAGCCTCCAATCGCAAAAAATATGGAACGCTCTTCCAACTTCCACCGCACACCGCATTTTAGGGAAGTATGGGGTTCGAATTTGATAAAAAGTAACCTATGTTCGTTTCCAGGTTAACATTTCAAAAGCCCTTCATCGGTTTCAGCGTTAAAGTGTAAGAAACTGACGAGTTATAATAAAAAAAATATTTCAGGTAAGTTGAATTCCTAATTTAAGCGGGACCTCATTTTCAGGGGTTGGGGGACGCGTCCCTAATCGTATCCGATCAATACGCAAAATGTACCGATTAATGAAAAAAATAAAAAAATGTTTCATCACTGTCCAGTGTTATCCCAATTCACAATCCGAAAATAATTTATCCCGGTCAACCACAATTCCTCGTGCATCGATTTAAAACAAAATGAACCTGGAACACTATTTATAATATTAGTATGGATAGATTATTGAGTATTTGGGATGTATGCTTCGTCAGTCGCTAAGTTAGATACGGACTTGAATCCACGGCCTCCCAGAAAAACGACGTGAAAAAGTGTAGCGCTTTTGTTCTTAAACTATAACAAAAATTTCAGCTGTTTTGCGTTTTGGCATAAGTCTACTATGATGACAATCGACATGTTACTGCCGCTGACGGATATATCCAACAAGAATTGATTTCCTTTGTGTCTGGAATCTTGGCTAAAATTTTGCTTAATAGTAGTCGTTAAGAGCCGATTTCAATCAATCGATAAAAGAATTTAAATGTCCCGAGTAGTAGATTATTTAAGATTAAGAGTTTCTGTTTCTTCCCATATATGGTGTGTGGTTTACAATGGGACGTTAAAGACAAATTATGATGAAATAGGTTTCTGGGACAAAGGGTTTATAGGCAAATGATAAATAAATGGGTTTATATCTTAGTAAACATGTTCCATCCTAGGCGAACCGTTTACACTATACTTCAGGCAAACCAGTACATAAAACGACCTGTTAAAACCCATTACAATGATACCAATATACAGCATTTTCTATTTCTAAACAACACGTCGCATGTCTGAAAAACATCAACACGAAAACATTATAAATAATTGTATCTACGTAAAGCGGAAAAATTACAAAAAACAACCGGTATTTTCGGCCCGTGGAACACGGAGAATCACGTCTGGGGGGGGTTAATATTTCAACCCTTCACGCCGGCGTGTTAGGGTTGACGCGGGTCGAAAGTGTACCGGAATATTGTTAGCTGATCTGACGCCTTAGTTGATTTAGTGTTATATTAAAAAATACATAAAATAACATCGTATAGGTACTTAAGTGGCTTAGGAAAATTGTAGCACCTTCAAGTTAGAACTTAGCAGTTTTGTATCGTGGTTTCTTTTTAGATCTGGTTTTATTAGCGAAAGTTATGACTTACCATCAGTTGGACAGTCTAATATTTCTCTGATCTAATGGGTAGTCGGATATGATACGGCCCAATCTGACAACATACTTTTTTAAGTTACAAGTGTACAGAACGATTAGGATGCTCACATGATGGTAAGTGATATGCCTGACCATGACAGAGCGGCATTAAAAGAGACCAACAACTGATAGACAGTTATTATTCACCAATGCCAAACTGAGCCCGTCGTCCGAGACAACAGATGTTTAGGTCTCCTATGGCCGGTATTTTTACTAGCTATAGTGCCCTCATCCCGTAACACAGAAATGTAAAACACTTTTGTTTCACGGGACGATATCTGGCACTGCGGTGGTACGTACCTAGATGACTCAGTATCGAGTCTACCACCTAGTAAGTGGTGAGAAGTGCGGATTTGGTGGGTTTTAAGGACTACCATCCTAAGATATTAGCTAGCTTAACGTGCCCTCCGAAGGATGAAATTATTCCTTTCTCACAATCAGTCGATTACGCCTGCAATTTTCTAGTCAAACTGGTTTTTTTTCTCACACATTCCCCAAACGCCCAATACGCGCAATGCAGCGAGCTATGCTCGGGGTCTCTCAGGGATAAGGTCAGAAATGATTTAATTTGTAAGATAACTAAAGTTACCGACATATCCCGCCGGATCTGCAAGTCGAAGTGGCAGTGGGCTGGTCACGTGTGTCGCAGAACCGATGGCCGTTGGAGCAGACGGGCTTTGGAGTGGAGATCGCGTCTAAGCAAGCGTAGCGTAGGACGCCCTCCGGCCCGATGGACCGACGACTTGCGAAAGGTCGCTGGTGGAGGCTGAACGAGAAAAGCGGAGGACCGGGATATCTGGCGCCAAATGGGGGAGGCCTTTGTCCAGAACATTATTGAAACTTCCCATGAATTCATGTTAAAATAATCCGTGTTATTATAGTATTATCGAAAATATAACCTGTTACTTCAAAATGTGGTTATTTCAGGTGAACAATTCACGATAATCGTTAACGATCGAGTATTTCGGACATTTAACGTCCGAAGCGAATCTATTTTATTAAAGCGTTAATTTTATGTTAATTTGCCGAAAGTATTTTGGATTCTGTTTAAATTGTTAATCAGATAATGCGTGGTAATTATTTCCTAGGTCACATAGTGCGTAGAACCGATGGCCGATGGGGCGGAATGGTTCTCTAGTGGCGTCCGCGTAACGGAAAACGAAGCGTAGGCAGACCCCTAACCAGATGGACTGATGACCTGGTTAAGGTGGTGGGTAGCAGATGGATGTAACTGCTAAGGATCGGTCCGCGTGGAAATAAGAGGCCTTCGTTCAGCAGTGGACGTTCTAAGTTGTAATGATGAATTATAACCTACAAAGTTATATTAACATGTATACTGTGCGGGAAGGCCTGTACCCTCCAGTGAAACGTTATGGCTGATGATGATGACATTAATTTGACAGGGTTAATGTCGCTTGCCTTGCGTGCCGTGTAGTGACAGCAGGTTAGCATAAAATTGTCAACACCCCTACTCTTTCCACGGATGTCGTAAAAGACGGATTTGGGACAAAATTATCAGAAGATAATGTCATTACCGAGATTGGCATACCTTTAACAGTCCACTGCTGGACTTAAGGACTGTTTACCAATAGTGAAGGTTTGTCAAAATGGTAAATTTTCCTCGCTTGGTAGGTTTGTTAGAAATCGCAGTAAATGGTAAATTGTACGAGAGAGCGTCTTCTGATCTGGAGGGTGCAGGTTCAAATCCCGCCAAATACCAATGTATTTTCGAATTTTCAAAATAATATGAACGTTTATCCGACGCTCTTACGGTGAAGGTAAACATCGTGAGGAAACGTGCACGCTCGTGAAGTGATTCAAAGGTTGTGCGTAAAGTCCGCCAATCCGCATTAGGCCCGTACGATAAAGGCGTATACACCCCTTGCGGGTAGGCACGTGCCTTCGGTGGAGACGTATGAGCTGATGATGATGATGATTTACCTACTGCATACCCTATTCATAATCACTACCCACACAAAACTTGTAACCTTTAATCACAGCACGTAAATAAAACCAGTTAACAGTGCCATACAATCAATTAAAAGCACTAACCCCAATTAAAAGTTATACCAATAACTGAAAACTGGACTCGTATAGTTCGCAAACCGAACTGCGTTTTGAACAGACGTGGACCAAGTTTACAGTTCAACCTTTAAGTTAGTGTGATTGCGATTGTATCGTTTTAAAAATTATTAGCGTTTGCCCACGGTTCGCTTGAGTTAAGAAGTATAATTATTATTTGAACCAGCGCCCAGACAAAACTGTCTTAGCATTAGCTGAGTGGCCAATATATCGGTAGCATTATTATTATTTTCTAAATATTATTTAAAGGACTAACATGTTATAATTTGTATTGCACCAAATAAACATTTTTCTTTCTTTCTTTCTATTATTTTTCATTCCCTATTTTATACACTTAGGGATGGATTTTATAAATCCCTTCTCAAGGGATGCCTACGTCATAGTAGCTTTATACATGTAAGGTCTCAGCCCGATCGGTTAAAAATTGACAAAGTTTCATACAAATCTTCATCCCCTATTTTATACCTTTGGGGGTAGAATTATTTAAAATCCTTATTTAACCGATGTCTTAGTCATACCATCTACCTGCATGCCAAAATTCAGCCCGATCCGTCTAGTGGTTTGGACTGTGCGTTGATAAATCACTATGTCAGTCATTCAGTCACATTTGAGTAATATATATTTAATTTAGATATCCACAGAAATTCACAACACCACCTAGGCCTAAATTTAGTATGAAACCTGTACTAATAAATAAATATCCACTGACATTCACACAGAGCCATCTACCTCTAAACTTATCACTAACTAACCTGTAATGTAGGTACTAAACAAAAGGACCTATAACTTTCACGTTTAACTTGGGGCTAGTTGGCGCTGTGTGAATGTAAGTGGATATTTATTTATAAGTACAAATTTCTGGCTAAATCTAGGGCTAAATGGTGCTGTTTCGTTTCTCGTTACGAGGAAGCCAATCGAGAACCTTTACACGACATCGGTTTTACGTACTATTCACCCTGCCCACCGCCACTTCAACCTGCCAATCACATTGATGCGCAGATATTAAAAGAAACTGCAGCATAAAGGTTGCAAGATTGCATTTCTTTGAATGTACAAAAAAACTCCGAAAGAGCCTAAGTCTGCGCGCACGGGCTTACGATGGCTGCCAAGATTTAATTTGCCGTGCCTGCTTTGGGCAAAATGTCTCCACTTCTGTTTATAATCATGGACAAGATAAAAACAGGAGCACGGTTTTAATTGTCTAACTTGGGGGGTAACCGCAATCTGTTAAAACAGTATTGTTATAATGATACGTCAGCGTTTTTGTACCAGAAAAGACGAAGTAATATTATTGTAGCACTGTTTCAAAAGATGGCGGTAACCCCTGGTAAATGTGGATATGTTTGGTAAATACGGTGCTTTCCTCAAATCAATTGCTCATTGGTATGAAGGCACAATCTAATTTGATTTCTGGATTTTACTGATATTGTATAATTTTGTGCCTATAGATATGTACATGTTTTAATATTTTACTAGATATTCCCTGAGGTATTTATTATCCGCCTAATAAGAGAGATTATATTCTCCCGCAGTAACACATAACTTAAAAGCGCGCAGCTCAAATATAAAAAGTATTCCCTGAAATAAAAGAAGCCTATGAGGGGAGAGAGATAAAAGAAGCCTATGATTTTCCTGATAATATCAGCTACCTGCCAAAAAAAGTCCCGACCAAATCGGCCCAGCCGTTTCAGAGATCACCCGGATCAAACAGACAGACAAATGTAAAAAGAAATCGAGCCTGTTCTATTTTGTCGAGTGACTGTTGCGTAAATCCCCCGTGCCCTAAAATAAAAGGGAGAAGCATTAATAAAATAGTCCTAATGCCTCTCCCTTTTATTTATTTCAGGTTAGTGTCGTACATGTAGATCCTTTGGAGTTGCGAGTGACCATGGGGAGTGTTATCACTTACCATCTCTTACAGATAAACTGTATGCTCATTTGCCTATTTATATAATAGAAATAGGAGGAAAACACTCATTTGAAACAAACAGATTTTGAAGTCATGTTGAACACATGCCACGAGGGAAGGATTTACATGAACTTAAAATGGTTAATTTACAAATTTGAATGAAATCAGACACAAAATCTAGAAATGAGAATCAGGCCTGGAAAAACTAAATAATTATAAGGTAGGGTCTACCATATAATAGATTTGTCAATTTACATTTCGACCACAAAGTATTTATAGAAAAGAAGCAAACCTATGGATAAATAAATATAAATTAGGTCCTCAAAAATATCCTACAGCCAATCAAAACCTGGAGACTCTAGCCGCATTGTTGGATTTGGCATGCCAGACTACCGCCCCTCCCCCCCCTTGTTTAGATCTGCTGATCATGATCTAGTCGCGCCGTTTTAGTGCCGGCAAAATCTAGATTTTTGACGTCGCAACGTTTGCGGATGGACGTGACGAGATTCGCAATATAATCACCAAACCAGTTTCAAGATTTTACGTTCTCACACCGGTTTAAGATCTTTTTGGAGTTTTTTGGAATGGGAGCACTAGATTTTGAGAGCCGCCACAACAGGTAATAATAAACACAGTGTTATCTAGCCCAAAACTAATCATCTGGCGACGTCGGCTTCCTCCGTTATTTGCTGTTCCGCAAGCCCGGACTAATATATTGAAAGAGGCACCACTAACTAGAACGTTGCGTACGCTTAATGAAGTAGCCAAAGCTATTGATTTGTTTAGTTGCTCTTTGACTGAATTCACCAAAGTCACATCATTTGTTTTATGCTATTCTTGATTTCTTTTTTAATTTTATTTTTCTTAGGTTATATTGTTATTTAATGTTGAAATGATTTTGTGTAATATTATAATTGTCTACGCTATCGCATTGGGGAAACCTGTAATGTTAGTAGTAAGATTACATGTAAAATAAATAAATAAATCTTGCCTGTAATATAGGTAATGATCAACGGATAATCATACTTATTTGGAATTACATATTATCATAGAATTTCTATGGGATTTACTCAAACAAAAGAAGAAGAGCGTCCTCCTACCGGGAGGGCTGAGGTTCAAATCCCGCCACGTACCGATGTGTTTTCGAAATTATATGTACGTTATCCGACGCTCTCACGGTTAAAGAAAACATCGTGAGGAAACCCGCGCACGCCTGCGAAGAGGTTAAAAGTTTGTGCGTGAAGTCGTCCATTCCGCACTGGACCCGCGTGAACGACGAAGGCCTATACAACCACCACGGGAAGGCTCGTGCCCCTCAGTGGGGACGTATGATGAGCTGATGATGATGAGCCACACAAATACAAACAGACATGTTTATGCACAAATGTTTGACTGATCAAACCCAGAACCCTTGGTGTAAAATCCGACATCTCAATCATTCCAGATGGATCGTCGGCTAGGAGTGTCGATGTAGTGACTGACAGACAGCATTTACTGTACTACATAAACTTATTCAGATTTCCAGATCGATTTTTAGTGCTACACTAGTGATCACAAATAACGATATATGTTTGATTGTGAACTCAAGACATGTGAAGTCTCAAAAAGTTTAATGAAAGCTGTAATTGTTGCCTAAACTGTCCTCCACACTAGGCTATGCCTGTTATGTGGAGATACATTTTACTACATCCATGAAAACGTTGTGTTCGGCTAACAAAGATAATAACTTTAAAACAGGATGAAATATTTGCATGTGTGATTGTGTGAAAGTGTGTGTGTGTGTGTGTGAGAGTGTATGTGTGTGTGTGTGTGAACAAGTGACACGCACACTGTTTGTGGGCGCGCGTGTGAATGAGAGCGTCGGTGGTCATGCATCTCTTTAAATTTTTAATTTTAATAAATCCTCCGGATTCTTCGTATGTCCTGTAAATTAGCATCCGCGCTAAGAGTGTCTTTGCCTCATGAGCCGTACAGTGCCTAGTCACAAAGCCTAACCATTTTATTATAAATATACGGAAAAAGATTATTTTTCCCTTGTTGCCTTGTACACTATTAAAAATAGCTCACCAATAAATCAAACCACAGAGTAAACAAGTTACGCAACAACAATGTCCCATTTTGTAGTGGCAACGTAGGAATAAACAGCAGAGAAGTAAAAACAATAAATCCAATGCGTACTTGCAATCGTCTTGGGGAGCGCTCAGTTGCAGTCTCGTTAGGGATGGCACTAACTATAGGTACTAAACAACGGATAACTGTACTGATGTATATTTTTTTAAAACCTACATATTATACATAGAAAACACCCAGACCATTATAAACAGACAAGTTCATGCACACAAATGTTTGTACTGCCCGGGGATCGAACCTGAAACCCTTGATGTTGCAGCTGACGTCTCAACGGCAGTACCAAATGGGTCATCAAAAAAATATTGTTCAAAAATATTTATTTCTCATAAGAACAGGTACAGTTCACTTATAATGTGAAAAAAACTTGATAGTTATTTCTAGGCGTTAATAATTGTATTCTTATATTAATATGTCATAGATCGTCGTTGGCTCATTGGTGTGCCTTCCGATATGAAGGGTACAGGTCACAGATTTTCCAATACAGGAGATGGAGCAAGCCGCGTTTAAAGTGCGACAACTGTAAGCTCAACGAGCATACACTGGCTACCAGTTTACGCTCTGTGAGACAAGTCAAGACGCAGGAATATTAGAAGAAATTACCGTTTTTTCCCAAAATGCTATCCTGTGCAATTGTAACATGCCATCATCGCAATGAATCAGTAAATTTACCAAGATATATAATAACTTTTCACAGGTAAGAACCGAAAAGAAATTGTGACACTGCGACTGCCTATAAACTTGGCGGCTTGTCCAGTCTAATGTATATTCTGATGTCTGTGGTACAGGTTTATCCTGCCGCCTACCAATGTGTTTTCACATTGGTACGTCTCAGGATTTGAACCTCTGCAACCCCAGTAACAGTCCACACCATTTAGCCATTGACGATCTCAATTAAAAAATATATTACTGGATTTATCCGAAGTGCCAGCCCTGTTTATAAACGGAAGATCGATGCGAGTGCTGTATCAGTAAGTATTCCAAACTAACGATTGCTAACTAACTTTACGCAAATGGAGGTGTGAACGAAATGGTGTGAAAAATGTAGACAAATATTTAATTTAAAAAGACGGTATAACTTTTCTTAGGAAAGCCAATTTCAACATTATTATGGTCATGAATCAATTTATTCAAAGCTCAAATTACGCTGGACTTAATTCGTAACCATGGCATTTGTTTATCAGTACATCCCTTTCTTTCTAATGTTAATAAATAGTGCTTAACCTTTCTTTCATTAGTGTCACGCGTTACTAGGGCTGTGACATTACTAGTGGGATTTAGATAACGGGTAATATACGAGTGCGTAATAGACTTTTACTTTAACTTTAGTTGTTGCAACTCATATCGGTAGGTACATCATATTAATATTGTTATAAGTATTGAATGTAAACTTTTTATTTATAAATATATTCCAAAACACATGAAATTTATCTGTAAAAGTTATTAATTTTACTGTTGCAATTTTACATCTGATTGTTGCTTTGTTTTGTTTGCTAATGTTGACTAATTCAATACCGAGAGAGACCTTTTCTTTCACCATCTTCTATCTTTTTTAAGACAGTTATTTTGACACCACATTAAATCACATAGCTCTAAAATTTATACAATAGCGATGTCGTAGTTTTGTTGAAAATGTTAAAATATGAATGTGGAGTGCTCTTTAAAACATAATATGCCTGGTAGTGTTATTGAAAAATCATTTAGTCCGTGTTTCCTAGAACGACTCCGCAGACATAGGTATTCGTATTCAGAGAACATGTAACAATCAAAATGACGTGAGTTAAATGTAAAATGACACTTTATGGTCGTAAAAGTATTACACGAGGTTTTCTCACAAAATCTTCGATGCAGTAACCTGCAGTTTGAATAATTAATACATAATTAATCAATTCGCGTCGGTGTCTTCATGGTGCTCCGGTGGCTCAATGGTGTGGACTGTTGCCCTTCTACCGGGAGGGCTGAGGATGAAATCCCGCCACGTACCAATATATTTACGAATTCTCGAAATTATACGTACGTTATCCGACGCTTACGCTTCGGTGAAGACAAACATCGTGAGGAAACCTGCGCACGCCTTCGAAGAGATTCAATGGTTGTGCGTGAGTCGGCCAATCCGCATAAGGCCCGCGTGAACGACTAAGGCCTAAACATCCTTACGTATGGGCTCGTGCCCCTTAGTGGGGACGTTTAATAAGCTGATAATGATGATGAATCAATTTTAAGGATAATTTCAAAAAAATAAAAATTCCTTCAAATAGTTTGAATTGATAAATTACATAATGTATTTTTTCTTCATAATATCCTTTAGAATAAAATAAGCACTGGTATATTTTTACTATACTTCCCATCACTAGTTGTCATCCATGTAATGGCGGAAATTTGAATCGCCGAATCAGCATGCATATTTTCCTCTCCCCCGCTTCGGGGCATTGACAAAATTATTTGTTCCGAGAAATTCAAACATTAGGCGTCTAGTAGGCTAGTGGTCGTTGAGATACACAATCACGAAGACACGTCAATGTCAAGCTCCATGACACAGACGTTATTGTTATATTTAGAACATACAATTATTCATTTATATTTTGACCTTAACGCTTCACAGAAAGAGTACAAAATCAAAAACACGAGCACACTACTATGTCAGCATGATATGTAGCGAGTGACGTGATTATGAATGAAGTCTGCCCAACTGACGCGATGGGCAAACTTTTGCCGCGGATACTTTTTGAGTGAAATTGTGCATTTAGTTATTTTATTGTTTATCTAAATATTTCTTTCTTTCTCACGATTGCTATATAAATATTTCTTTCTTTCTTTCGAAGCATAGCATATAATAAACATTTAGATTGTAAATGTTAAGCATAACACACCGCAAAACAAACTGAAATCCCCCGAATGGAACTAATACCGCTAGGATATTTGATAACCCTTACACCGTAGCGGACTTGTATTGTTTCATTACATTTTAATGAAATAAATAATGAGATAAAATCAGATATGCTGTTATTCGTGAAAGAACTAATGTTTCCGACATACGAGTAGCCCACCGGATCAACAAGTTGAAGTGGTAGTGGGCAGGTCACGTATGTCGCAGAACCGATGGCCGTTGGAGCAGACGAGTTCTGGAGTGGAGCCGAATCTTGGCAAGCGTAGCGTTGGACGCCTGGACCGATAGAACGACGACTTGCGGAAGGTCGCTGGTGGAAGCTGGATGAGAAAAGTGTATGATATCTGGTGAAGTATGGGGTAGACCTATGTCCAGCAGTGGAGTGCGAGAGATTGAATCGAAATAATATTTTATTTGATTTGAATCCGGTGTGAGCGCCTGCCTTAGCCAGGCCGTCAATGGCGGAATTTATTAACTAACTCGATTGCATTCCGGAATCAAATAGATTGGAAACAAACCGACAAGCCGATTGGTTCGCTAATTACTTGTATTAGGATAAGTGTTTTTGGAATCCAATTGTACGAATTGCAATTAGCTATAGAAGATAAACACAATCAATCATTTGGGGACACAGTGGTCATAAGTCATCACATTCCAATCTCCCTATAGGTATGACCTGCTGCCGGGAGGCCTGTGCCCTGCTGATGGCGCTTTAGGCTGACGATGAAAAATCGAGTATATAGGGCTCAAGGTTTGATCTACGTGCATTAAAAAACATTTGTGTTCAAGAATATCATCAGCATCATCATAATTACAACCTAATATGTCCACTGAACGAAGGCCTACCATAATGATATCCACGCGGGCCGATCCCTAGCAGTTGACATCCATCTGCTACGCGCCACATTAAACATAATATTTGTATATTAAAATGGCTACCCACACACTTTCCATCTAGATTTTTTTTAAACTTCGTTGTTTAGTAGGACAAAATACTAGCTTATTGCTCAAATTAAAGCCAGATGGTGTATACATATCTCATCATCAGCCTATAACGTTCCGCTAAAGAGAGCAGGCCCCACAACATAGTGATTATATTTATTTATATTTGCCTTGCAATACGCCAGCTAGCCATTTAATTTTCCTACCACAGACAATATAAGTTACGCCATAAGTTTTGTCATGACTTTAGCACCGCACTAGTGTTGTTACAGTTCAATTGTTTATGTTCCGTTAAAAGTTGTTTGTTCCCGTCGCCCGCGGTGGAACACGTAACTATGATGCGACTGCACTTTTGTTCCGCGAACGGAAACTGTTCCATGGTTATTAGTGTTGCGAGAGCTTTACGTAATAGTGACGGAGCGGGCATTTTTGTTAAACTGA
>PQWD01004754.1:0-23755 GCA_019425675.1 Leucinodes orbonalis | reverse complement strand
TATGATGGGTTTGCTCTTGAGCATATACTATCCTAGTGGAAGACACGTGCTCTAAGATGAAGCGAGCTTCACAGACTTTACTATTCACTCGTTTTTTAAACGCTACAGGGTTGTATGTGGCCGGAAACACAGACGCAGGCAGACACAAACCCGAAGGTTTTACCAGTAGCGTGCACCCCATAAATGCAAATAAGCAGTGCATACCCTGTGCGTCCAGACAACACGGAAAATCGCCAACACATTAAATGATTTCCACATATTCACCCATTTCATCTACAGATTTGAAACTATAGGCGATCTGCTGTCATCAACAGCACTCAATTTAATAAAAATTTAATTAATAAAAACTTAATTATTTATTGTTTTTGCGATAAGTGTCACTTTTCAAAACTTACTCATAATTTCTGTGCACGTCACTGGGTTTTAATAATTAGAAAAATTTTCTATTTCAATAGATATACATCTCAAAACAAACAGCCCAATTGTGAGAATATACATAACTTTCGAAACTATCGTTAGGTGAGGGGCGAAAAATGGAAAAAGAAAACAAAGGTGCGAAGGGAAAATACCGGGTAGGCAATCAATGGAGGAAGGAAACCGTACCTTTACTCAGTTCCATTCCATTTGTCTTTACACACAATATTGTGTACATTGCTGCTTCTAGCTTCTAGCAAATGCTGTACGTGAAGCAAAACGCGCAATGTACGGTTCAGAAGTCGATATAAATGTTTGCATCGTTTCCAAATTTGAAATATGGTAAAGGATTTAGATCAAATAAGTTGAATATTGGTTCAGGTAAGACAACGCGAAAATCTAAGTGATTCGTTTTTGGCAAGTTCCAAGTATATTATATTAGCTTATTTTAATTATATTTATTACGGTTGGATGTCGCAGCGGGAAACAGGGTCTTTTTATACCATAAGTGAACGACGGTCGGACGGGACGGTCAGTGCGCTCACCTGGTGGTAAGTGATACGCCTGACCAAGACAGAAGCGACGTTGAAAAAATATTTTTAACAGTAGGTACACATTATTTTACCATCAAAACTGCTCTGCGATCGTCCACCCAAAACGACAGATGTTAGGTCTCATACCCGGTAATTTCACTAGCTACAGTGCCCTCATCCCGAAACACAGAAGTGCAAAAGACGGGACGATTACGTCAATAAGATCAAACCAATTTTCAAAGGTAAGTCATCGGATGGGTAGCCACAAATATCTGGAGTCCCTAGACTAGAATTTTGATTATCGATTTCTGTATGTAAAAAAAATCCTTTCATAACTATCTAGCAAATATAGTGTGACTTAACGCTGACAGAATTAATATGAGTATACTCACTCGGGAGGGCTGTGGTTCAAATGTGGTATATTTTCGAAATTATATATACGTTATCCGATGCTCTTACGGTGAAGTAAAACATCGTGAGGATTCAAAGGTTGTGCGTGAAGTCGTCCAATCCGCACTGGGCCCGCGTGGACGACTAAGGCCTAAACACCCACCACGGGTAGGCTCGTACCCCTCGGTGGGGACGTTTAATAAGCTGATTATAATGATGATGATGATGATGACTCACCAGGTAAAATTTTGATATTCGCCAATATCCGATAATTTTGGCAGGATAATACATTACCTGAAATAAAAAAAATACATTATTAAATCACATACCTTAAGATAAGAAAAAAATACTACTACCATTGAAATCGGAGTTCTTTACATTACCTTTAACAATAGTTTTTACCACAAATAATTATAAAAATGTAAATGTAGACTTTAGGTTTTTATAAAATAACACTTTATATCTCTGTTTATTTATTGAGACTATTTTTTGGGATAAATACTGGACACATTTTACTGGATTTTAACTTAATTAACTGATGTAATAAAAAGTTACTTATGCCAATCTCCGCGGGCGAAAATTTCATTAAAACTTTAAAATAAGCAATCCAATTAATTATAAACGAGATTAAATTATTCGTATCACAGCAAATAAAGGTAAACTAAGTTGTATGAATATATTTGCGTTTTTATATGCAAAAACTTTTAATTGTGCAAAGCCTGAAAAAACATGGAAATGAGCATTTCACAGCTGTCGGGCGGAAGAACTCTTTATTATTGAAAGAAAGTTCGATCTGGTGCTGCTAAATTACTCGAAAGTACACAGTACAAGTATTGGTATCAGTAACACCAAGTGTCTCGCGGCTGAGAGCCATCTGCGTGGCTGAGAGCCATCTGCGCTCGCCACTTGCCCGGTGAAGCTGTAAAGGCCATCTGCGGCCAACAGCAGTAGTCAGTTCGAAAAAAAAAAAAAAAAAAAAAAAAAAAGTGTCTCGTTCACAACGAAAATTTGCGCTAGGGATAATCCTCAAGCAAATGTTCGTTAGCAAAAAAGAAAAAAATGTTTTCAATAGGTAAAATTAGTTAATAAATTGTATTGTAGCAAAAAAATATTTATTTGTGATTGGTTCCTTTGTCCAAAACTGTAACAACATTTACAAAGAATCAATATGCATTTTTGGTAACTGCTTAAAACGAAACGTTGCCAAGTGTCAAGATTATGGCAAAACCTTTCAAATTTGTTGAGGAAACCCAAAGTGCAGCAGTGGAACTTCATAGTACATCTTCTCTAGACTTAATGAACATCGATTTCCCAAGTAAATTTGCTAATCAAGATCGCCTTGATATAATTGATAGAATCAAGTATCATGAAAAATTACAAATTCAAGTTACTGATTCAACACAGTACTACGTTGCCAAAAGTTTACGAGCTTTTTTGCTTTTTCTAGTTAATCATTACCTCAACTGTTGGAACTTCTTTGTTCGCCACAAAGTTTTCTCTTCTGAACACCGCTGGGGTAGTTTAAAAAATACAGTGGCCTTAGGCATTTTATCTGTGATCGTTTACCAGTAACTTTGGAGCAATATTTTTCCATAAATAAAACAGATAAAAAACATATCCTACCCTGCGGTCTTATGCTTCAGGTGCCTTCTTAAAAGCTCTATGGTCTAAGGTGGATATCCCCATAGCCACATGTGGGAAGGCCTGTGAGCTGTATTGCGACGTTATGGGCTCGCTAATTGGTCACGTGCATAAAGCGTCATGGCAACCTCCTTCCTATAAGCGACAACTTGCAAAAGGTGATGAACGGTAGGTGAGGAAAGCGAAGGGCTGGGATATCTGGCGCAAAATAAGAGAGACCTATGTCCAGCAGTGGACTGCGATAGGTTTAACCGAAGCGATCTTGGTAATCCACTTTCTTTATCCAGCCCTAGTCAGCGACCTTCCTTCCATGCGTGGTGTAGGATCAAAATTAACCTTAAATTTATTCAGTGCGACAACCTTACCCAAGTCATTTATATTTAAAAAAGAAACATTTGCAAACTACAAACAAAACAAAAACTGCACTGCAATATAAGAGACACTGAGCGAAATATGTGAAAATCATTCTCTTTATTTTATGAGCCGAGTCAAACTCAAGAATTCTATGCAAATGAAATCTGTCCTTAAGGAAACATACGAGGTAATATATGCCTTACGCATACCGCATAAAGTATAAAACCGATTGCCTTCAGCCACCACAGTCGATAGTAAAGCTGTGATCATAATGGATCAGGGCATCAAATCTAATAATTCACTGACATTACGACACTTTTCAAAACAACTGTGTATTTTGTATTTCGGTACAAATTTAATGTTAATGGTTTAAAATTGTAATTATATATAAAAATGAATTTACCTATGGTGTTACCAAATAAAATCTTACCTTAAAACAGAATGAATGAGAGTAATTGCAGTATTGAGATACAATAAAGATAGAATCAATTAATCAGTAAAAAAACTAAAGTTACCGACATATCCCGCCGGATCGGCAAGTTGAAGCGGGCTGTGGCAGTGGGCTGGTCACGTGTGTCGCAGAACCGATGGCCGTTGGAGCAGACGGGCTCTGGAGTGGAGACCGCGTCTTAAGCGTAGCGTAGGACGCCCTCCGGCCCGATGATTTGCGAAAGGTCGCTGGTGGAGGTGTGAAAAGCGGGGGACCGGGATATCTGGCGCAAAATGGGGAACACCTTTGTCCAGTGGACTGCGATAGGTTGAATAGATAGATAGACGACCCATTTGGTGTTGCGGTTGAGACGTCGGCTGCAACACCAAGGGTTCGATCCCCGGGCAGTACAAACATTTGTGTGCATGAACATGTCTGTTTGTAATGGTCTGGGTGTTTTCTATGTATAATATGTATGTCTTTACGTATGTATATCCGTTGTTTACTACCCATAATACAGGCTTCACGCTTAACTTGGTGCTAGATGGCGCTGTGTGAATGTCAGTGGATATTTTTTTATCTTTTATTTATGGAATTGTTGCATTATAAAAATAGTAGAATTGGAACCCAGTTCAGTTGTTTCAGGGTCGTTATAAATTAAACGTCATTGATATCGTGATAACGAGGCAACGGATTAACGAGCTCGTCGATGTTTCTGAGTACTGTTTTGAAACTAAACAGGGCTCTACAATTAGTTATCATTTTCGTGATTGCATTTGCGTGAGGTAAATTGATTGCGGTCCGAACTGCCACAGATAATTAAAAATATTTGGTGAAGATTATGACTGATTATTAGCAGACGATGTTTTATCGTTAACTTCTATTAAAACCAGTGACAGTCCACTGTTGGACTAAGGGACTCTTTTGCATTACGAAATGTTAAGTATTATGGACCGACGACTTGCGAGGTCGCTGGTAGAAGCTGGATGAGAAAGGCGGAGGACCGGGATGTCTGGCGCAAAATGGGGGAGACCTATGCCCAGCAGTGGACTGCAATAGGTTGAAGAGAGAGAGAAGTATTATGCGCTTGACACAGTGGAAAATATACTTACAAGTAAGTAGATGAAGAAGAAGAAGTTGTAGCAACTTCTATTAAAGCCAGTGACAGTGACTCTTTTGCGAATAGTGAATTGTATACACTTGGCACAGTAGAAAGTATCAATAGTTCCAAGTAAAAATAAGAAATGAGCGGTGATTGATTTTATTTGGACATACTCAACAAGAAGACTTTCGTTATATCAAGGAAGTTTTAAATCATACTTCATCATCATCATCAGCTCATTAAACGTCCCCACCGAGGGGCACGAGCCTACCCGTATAGGGTTGTTTAGGCCTTAGTCGTCCACGCGGGCCCAGCGCGGGTGGGACGGCTTCACACACAACCTTAGAATCTCTTCGTAGGTGTGCAAGAAGGTTTCCTCACGATGTTTTCCTTCACCGTTAGTGTCGGAAAAGCAAAAAATCAAAGCGTCTGAAGCTATTTGTAAAAAAAAATGGTATGGAATAAGCTGATAACCTGGATTAACACATAAGTTATATTTTAATGCGGATAAATATCTTATACTGAGGGTAACATCACCGGCCACAGTAAGTAGGCTTTAATGAAAATGTTTTTTCAGGGCAAGCTCGCTCCATCTTAGAGCACGTCTCTTCCATTAGGATAGTCTGTGCTCAAGAGCAAGCCCATCACGAATAAAAGGATTGATGTCATAGGATTTAAAATTGGAAAATTTTTTTTATTTTTTTCCAATTTTA
The DNA here is from genome assembly GCA_019425675.1 of Leucinodes orbonalis. Classification (NCBI taxonomy): domain Eukaryota; kingdom Metazoa; phylum Arthropoda; class Insecta; order Lepidoptera; family Crambidae; genus Leucinodes; species Leucinodes orbonalis. The sequence goes on along the minus strand of PQWD01004754.1, from coordinate 18,178 downwards.
AATCCTATGACATTATGAACGCTGCTTTACACACCACAGCCCCCAAATAACCAGAAAAGAGATAAACAGAAAAATCGAACAATTGACCGAGCCGCTTATAACGGTTTATTTATTCAACGGAACCCCAATAAGCCTCTCGTTACTGCTATGCAGATGGAACCCTTTGGTCGGTATAGAAATATTGTTTTTGCAAAAACGAAACTGTATGGAGAATAGTTTGTTTTATCACGGGCCTTTCTCGTAGATATGTTCTCATTTATAGTTAAATATATAGCCTATACCGTACCACTGCAATGCCCAGCCAATGTTGTGGTGAAAAATAAATGAATTTTATTTCTTTTACAGACCTTCTCACACATAATATCTTGGAGATTGGACTCGGTCCCAATGTGGATAAGTGGGTTTTAAAGGGCTTATTACAATAAGCACTTATGATTAGTCTTAATTGCATAAATGGGTCATGACTTTGACTTTAATAAATATTATCATATAAAAATGAAGGGGGGTTACCACCATCCCTTAAAACAGTATTACTGTAATGATACGTCAGCATTTTTGTACCAGAAAAGACGAATCAATATTATTGTAATGTTTTGAAGAGATGACGGTCAGCCCCAAGACCTAAGGTTGCTTGTTTATGTTATAAAGGAAAAAGGGGAAGAAAGACACCTGATGGAAAGTGTTCCATCTCCACCCATGAACAACCGGGACACAAGAAGTGCCGTGCGTTGCTTGCCTTTTAGGCAGGAATACGCTCTTTTCTTAAAGGGTCTATATGACATATTTGTACGGAATTACTGCTGTAGGTCATTACATATGAGCAAAGTACGAAGAAATTCAATTTTTTTTTCGGATGTACTTTTCACTTTTGGCAGCAGATATCCTTCACAGCTTTACCGGCCAAGCGGCAAGCGCTGAGAGCTCTCTCTCTTCAACCTATCGCAGTCAACTGCTGGACATAGGTCTCCCCCATTTTGCGCCAGATATCCCGGTCCTCCGCTTTTCTCATCCAGCTCCTACCAGCGACCTTCCGCAAGTCGTCGCTCCATCGGGCCGGAGGGCGTCCTACGCTACGCTTGCCAAGACGCGGTCTCCACTCCAGAACTCGTCTGCTCCAACGGCCATCGGTTCTGCGACATACGTGACCAGCCCACTGCCTTAAAAAGTTTATGTAACTAGAATAAGGGCGTCCAGAGCAGGACTCGATCTCGGATTAGGGCGTTGGAGGATAGGTATCTTCGTACGTTTAGGGGCTAGGTAACCTAGCATATGATTGGATGGCACCAATAGTTGAAAATGCCGTTCGAAGCAAGAGCTGAATCGAGGTAATATTTTTTGGCCATCCATTCTAAAATGGACCATTGCGATAGTAGCTTAACTTTGATTGGATACGACCGGTAGCCACTGAGCCATAGTATCCTCATTTCCGAATATAAATTAAGTTTAATTTTGTATGAAAAAAGCCTTTCAAAATTCTGATACTATTCAGGAGCGTTTATGCTAACTTACTGAAGAGGCTGAGCGAGCGCAATAATGCCTTTGAAGCAGCGTCGTCGCTATTTAAGTATGTATTCCTGCATAGACTTCCTGTGGGATATTTACTTTTCCCCCTTGAATAACTTATTAATACTTTAGCTTTGCCCGGCGGTGTCACTCGCGGTATAAGAGATGTGAGTGTTAATCCAGGGTGACAGCTAACCTATACCAAATTTTATAAAAAATCGCTGAGCAAACATAGCTACATACTCTGAAACTTCTGCCTTTATAATATTATATGAAGGTATCTAGCCCCAAGTTAAGCGAGAAGCCTGTAGTATGATAAAATAAATGGTCCTAAACAACGGATAAACATACTTATATACTTAAATTGTTTTTTGTAAATACATACATATTATACATAGAATACACCCAGATCATTACAAACAGGCATGTTCATACACACAAATGTTTGTACTGCCCGGGGATCGAACCCGGAACCCTAGGTGTTGTAGCCGACGTCTTAACCGCAACACCAAATGGGTCGTCTCGTAGTATATAATATATATTAAGATAGTAGTAAAAATATCATAAAACCCTATTTTAAAAGGGATATATTTCGTATCTTGACGTAGTAAGTGTTAGTAGTAAAACACTTAATTGCTCACAGGTACACAAAAAATAAAATAAAAAACAGTAAAATTGACAATACTGTGGGCAAAGGCGGCCTTATCGCTGCAAGCGATCTCTTCCAGGCAACCTTTGGGTAAGGAACAAAGCCGGAAAATAGAATAGTAAGCTTATATATCTTTATATTATACCCTAAGAAGGGTTAAATGGAGTCTTTATCAGTACATCTTTCCACTCATTTGGAGTTTCCTTTCACGTATTTTCCAGAACATTGGCCAATCTTGTTACCAGTTATCATTGTGATAGACCTTCAACCTTCCATCCCAACCCTGACAATATATTTTTATATTATATATTATGCAACCAGATGGATGACCTGGTTAAGGTGGCGGGTAGCAGATGGATGTCAACTGCTGGGGATTGGCCCGCGTGGAAATAACTAATGCGCCTTCGTTCAGCAGTGGAAATAGTAGGCTATAACGATGATGATGGTGATTATATATTTAGAGCTTGATGTTGTAGACAGCTAACGTGTTTTGATAATTGCGTGAATTAAGCCACTTTACCATCATCATTAATGCTTAAAATGTCCACTGCTGAACGTAGCAGTAACGTATAGGCTGGCTTAAGGGGGAAGCCTGTGCCTTAAGTTGATTACTTGGCATGTGTAGGGTCTACTGCTACTTCATTATGACAGTTGTGTCTGGTAAAACACATTCTACACTTAAAGTACGAGTAAGTTATCCACCAAAGATATTAGGCTAAGATAAAGCGTTTGCGAAAGACTAAGTGAACCCAAAACTCGAGAGCACTTCTAATCAGCAACAATAATTCTTTAATTAAGGGTGAGTTCCGTGAGTGCGGCACAACTTGGTGGCGATAACGAGACGCGCTCCGTCATCTGCGGCCACTCGCGGCTTGGACCCGCGCCAAAGCACGGATGCTGCAATTAGTGAGTTCCATGGCAGGACTATCGCACAAAATAAAATGCGTTGTTTTTATGCGATTTTGTGGGTGCGATTGAGAAAATTTGATTTTTGGTGATCTTATGAGTGATTAGCGTATTTATTAAAGTAAAGTTTTTTATAGAGTATGACATTGTCAAACACTGCTTGTTATTTCATAGTTAATCAATGAAAAAAAAAATACACATACGTATTGTTTTGTTCAAAATGTAGTCTGATAATTGTTATAAGTATTTTGATGTCTGAGATATTTTTTCTTACCAAAAAGTTGTAGTCAATAGTCAAAAGGTTTGCTTATTATCGATATCATAAGAGACGAAATGTAGACGCATTACTATCTAAATTGCTCAAATACATTGATTTCGACCAATTGTCCAATTATTTTATTTTGTGGCAAATCTAGAATGAAAGTTCTTTTTCGCAAGTCATATGTAACAAATAAGAGTCAAAGATGTACTGGAAATTACCCTTATTAATGTATACATGAACTTCTGACTAAAGTAACCTGAAATTAAGGAATAAATCAGTAAATAAATAAAACGCCTTACAATCATTTCAAAAGACCTCTCCTATTTGTTAAGTGTTGGAACGCACTCGTATTTTCTTTGGATGTCCATGGGAAGCGATACGAGTATTATTTACCATCAAAAACATTTTATTGTTTGCCTACCCATGTAATAAAAAAACCTAAGCCGACGAGCACGAGGACAACGACGTATGTTGAAATCTTAGCAAATCGAAGGCCGTTATATCTATCTACCATCTAAAAACACATAAAAGTACACATGTAAAATAATCCATCCCGGATTCCCAGCAACGAATCCTTAACACGCCGTTATCGATCACGTTCTATGGTCAATAAATAGTCGCGCCCGCGGAACTGCCCCTTGGACAGTGTCAACGTGTAATGGATACATTTAGCGAGAGTTGCAATTTATGCAAGCGACCGGACATAAATCCAGAGGGGCACCGATTCCATTCGAAACGTTCCCTCTCTAATTTTCAACTGAGACTGCCTTTTTGGTGTTACGTCATAAAGCTGATTTTTATTTATTTTATTAAGAAACTAGCGACCTGCCCCGGATTTGCACAAGTATAATGCTGATACTAAATGCAGTACAGCAACGATATTCTTTATATATAAAGGTAGATACGCCATCCTGCCTCAAAAACGAGCCGCCAAAGAGAATACGAGTCTATACTTTTTCACATATACATTCTACAAAGAAACTGTGAACGTTGTATATAAAAATATAAATATGATAAATCTCGTAGGGTTCAGTTGCGCTTGCAATGTAAGCGGAAAAAAATAATTATTTTCGACATCACTTTAAAAACCTAATAAAACAGTATTTCCCCACTGAATTTAATGAATATTATACATATAAACCTTCCTCTTTAATAATTCTATTTAAAAAACCGCATCAAAATCCGTTGTGTAGTTTTTAAAATTTAAGCATACATAGGGATATAGAGACAGAGAAAGCGACTTTGTTTTATACTATGTAGTGATATATATAGTTATAAAGTATATAATATGTCGGCCGGCACGCTCACCTGAAGGTAAATGATACGCCTGCCCATAACAGAACAGCATTAAAGAAAAAGAATAACCGATAGATAGTTATTATTTGGTCGTCGGGGCCTCAATGGTGTGGTATGTCGCCCTCCTGCCAGGAGGGGTGACGTTCAAACCCCCCACGTACCAGTGTGTTTTCGAATTTTGGAAAAATATATGTACGTTATCCGACGCTCTTACGGTTAAGGAAAAGATCGTGAGGAAACCTGTCCAATCCGCACAGGGCCGGCGTGGACGACTTAGGCCTAATCAACCTATACGGGTAGGCTTGTGCCCTTCGGTGGGGACGTTTAATGAGCTGATGATGAAGATGATCCATCAATGCACTGTTCCTATCACCTGATACAACAAATCTTATAAATCCTATCATTTTACTAGCTACACACTCCTATTTCACAGGACGATATCTGGCACTGCGGTGGTACCACAGACATCCGAATATACAATTAGACTGGTCAAGCCGCCAAGTTTATAGGCAGTCCCAGTGTCGCAATTTCTTTTCGGTTCTTACCTGTAAAAAGTATTATATTTCTTGGTAAATTTACTGATTCATTGCGATGATGGCATGTTACAATTGCACAGGAGGGCATTTTGGAAAAAAACGGTAATTTCTTCTAATATTCGTGCGTCTTGACTCGTCTCACAGAGCGTAAACTGGCTGCTAGTGTATGCTCGTTGAGCTTACATTTGTCGCACTTTAAACGCGGCTTGCCCCGTCTCCTGTATTGGGAAATCTGTGGGTGGTACCTACCTAGACGACTTAGCAGTAGTTCACAAGTTGCACCTAGGATTTCTGGTCGACCAATTCACATAGAAAAAGACAATTAAAATTTTGGTTTAGTAACTCAACTCTTAAAACTTTGCATCTTATAGCTTACATTCATCCCACTCATCCCACTGTTGGGTAAGTGGGAACCATCTCCACGCTCGTCAACCAGCCGCAGCCTTACAAACATATAACATTAATTAACTCCCCGAGACACCTGCCCCATATTTGAGGTTTTGCTTGGCTGTTATATCGATATAACATACGGTTTCCGAAGTTTTTGGTGTTCACAACAATTTATATTGCGCGACATGGCAAAATGGCGGCGGAGTTTCGCAAGGTTTAGGTAGAGGGCATCATTATCATCATTAGAGCCTAAAACGTCCACTGCCGAACGAAGGCCTCCCCTTATGATTTCTACGTGAACCGATCCCTTGCAGTTGATATCCATCAGCTACCCGCCACTATAACCAAGTCATCAGTTCATCTGGTTGGGGGTCGACCTACGCTTTTTTTTCCGTTACGCAGACGCCATTCGAGAAGCTTTCCGCTCCATCAGCCATTGGCTCTACGCACTGTGTGCCCTGCCCACTGCTTGCTTATCCTGCGGGCTGTGTCGGTCACTCTAGTTCGCCTAATTTTTTTTTTTTATATAACATAGGGAGGCAAACGAGCATGCGGTTCACCTGATAGAAAGTGTCACCGCCGCCCATGGACATTTGCAACAGCTGAGGTCGCAGGGATGCGTTAAATCAGAATAATTTGATCATAGTTGGTCTATAACACCCCACTGACCTGTACAGCATAGCCAAGGTGAGATTGGTCAACTACTATCCTAAAATTGTAGCCGGCACCCACAGCTTAACGTGATCTAAATTCATCATTGTGACCACTACACCACGCAGGCATAAACATGTTAATCATTAAAAAAATACAAGGAGAACTAGAATGACCCACATATTCCACATGATTAGGAAGCTGAAGTGCAGTGAGCAGGGCACACAGTGGGTAGAACCGATGGCCGATGGGGCGGAAAGTTCTCGAGTGGCGTCCGCGTAACGTAAAACAAAGTGTAGGCCGACCCCCAACCGGGTGAACATTATTTATGTAATAATTGTACAGAACGGCCAGGATGCTCACCTGATGCTTAACATGACGGAGCGGCATTGAAAGATACCAAAAACTGATAGACGGGTTATCCTCCATCAATGCCGCATAGCGTCCGACACCCGAGACAACAGATGTAAGGTCTCTTATACCCGGTAATTTCACTAGCTCCAGTGGCCTCATACGTACTAGAAATGATTTGGAAGAAGTGGCATACGTCATAACGTGTGACGTCATTAAAGCGATTGACCCAGGGCGCTGCACAAATGTGTTCTTGAGCGACGTTCTCATTATCCTTGTTCGGAAATCGAGGGTAGATCTGTACGGTTCATAACATATCGATAGTATTGTGCCAGTAAAAATCATTCAAAATCATCATTCATCATCATCAGCTCATTAAACATCCCCACCGAGGTGCACGAGCCTACCCGTATAGGCTTTAAATCTCTTCGCAGGCGTGCGCAGGTTTCCTCACGATGTTTTCCTTCACCGTAATAGCGTCAGATAACGTACATATAATTTCGAAAGTTCGAAAACACACTCAGCCCTCCCGGTAGGAGAGCAACAGTCCACACCATTGAGCCACCGACGCTTTCATCATCATCATTGCAGCCTCATTTATATATACATTTTTGGACGAAATTGGTTGCCACTCAGCTGTATTATCACACCTAAAGGCAGCTATGACGCTGGTCTCATGTGGAAACCATGATATGAAAAGCACACGAGGCCTTCGTTTATTTGCGTTAATATTTTTAAGTTACTGTTATTCATTTCCGCCAACACTGCTTCTGTCATGGTCAGGCGTATACTTACCATCGGGTGAGCGAGCTGACCGTCACGTTCACTTATGACATAAAAAATTGACCCTTACATATCCAGCAATTATACTAAAAGAGACAAAGTAAAAAATTTAGTCAAAGATACGTGGGTTACAAAATACAAAACCTACTCTTTTGGACCAAGAGTTACTTAAACAAAATTAACAAATCCACACAATCGGAGTTTAATTTAACAAGGGGACTTATAAATCGCGAGGATACGACCAGTAACAAGATACCATCGGTAGACAATACTGCACGTAATTTATTTGCGAGCCGAAAACGACTCGCTCAATGTTTCACTGGCAGAGAATACGGTTGTAGCGTCCGGATAGCTTTGGGTTTAAAAAATGATTCTTTAATTTACAGTTAAAATGTAATATAAGCTTTACAGAAGTCAAAACAACATTGGTTTATCGTTAAGAGGGATTACTAAACTTTAAGTTAAGAGGACATAATATTTTTATGATGGACCGACTTATGAAAGGTCGCCGGTGGTGGCTGGATGAGGAAAGCGGAGGGTACCGGAATATCTGACGCAAAATGGGAGACCTATGTCCAGCAGTGCACTGCAATAGGTTAAAAAGAATATTTGTATGGTTTCCATGTAAATTATTCATAATTGTTATCTTAAATACAATATAATGAATGCATATTATAAATATAAACATATGGGTACTAAACAACGGATATACATATGTAAAGACATACATATTATACATAGAAAACACCCAGACCATTACAAACAGACATATTCTTGCATAAAACTTTGTACTACCCGAGGATCGAACTCGATCCCTTGGTGTAACAGCCGACTTTTCAATCATCACATGGGTCGACATAATTATAAATATTTTAAGGCCATTGCATTATTTTCTTCCTTTTTCTTTTCTCAATTATCGCTTACATCGCAAAAAAAGAAAAATGCCGCTCACACGATTGGTGCTGTTGTCTACGGAATTCCACCCCCACTATTCACGTATCGCGAAAACTTAGCCAACCCCTCGTCAGACGTCAGTGGAGACCGTTGTTGGCCCTAAAAATTGGTTTTCAGCTCGCCTGAGCGTTAGATTAATTTGCTTACGAGCGTCGGTTACCCGGACCGGACTGGCTTGAACCGGATCGGTCGACTTGAACCGTACTTAAGGTTTCATGTAGTTAAATTCAGAGTGTCTTGTTTCGTTTTAAACACTTAAATAATGGAAAAAAAATGCAAGTGGTCATAACGAATTGAAAAGTTACAAAAGAAAAATGCGATTTACTGTATTTTTTTTCTTAGTGAAAACATCTGTTATCCGCATGTGGCCTTTACAGCTTCACCGTGCTCTCTCTCTTAATTTTCCTCCATATTTATGTGTATGCTCGTATGCATGGAAAGAGACAACAGATGTTAGGTATCTTATACCCGGTATTTTTACTAGCTCCAGTGCCCCCATCCCGAAACACAAAAGTGCATAGCACTCGTATTTCACGGGACGATGTCTGGCACTGCGGTGGTACCTACCTAGACAACTCAGTATCGAGTCTTCCATATAGTAATGAATGCAATAGGCAATGGGTTAATACCCAAGTAACGTTACGAATCGAAACAATAGAAAATATGTATACTGTTTTATGACTACTAAAGTTCTCAATGGCGTACGTTTAAATACTGTTATTTAAACTTTTTGTTACCAGTCAGCAACACCAAATTAAACCCTTCTTCGATATCACTAGTCTAGTGATATGAGTCCGAATATAATCGTACACCAAAATGATGACGATAAAACGATAATGAAAGTCATTACAAATGGTGTGTTCATCATTGAACATAAGGGTGTAAAGAAAATTGAATACATAGTTTTATTAATTTCAAAATATTTATGTGAAATAAAAAGTACATAATAAGGGAGTATTATACGACCTATGTGGTGAAATTGTTGAGACGTCAATTCTTAGGGATCTGGTTGCGATCACTGGTCATCATGGGCGTTGGTCAAGCTGGAGCTGGCTCTAACGTATTTAAACAAAAAAATACCGGGGGATGAGGGGAGGGGTTAGGTTTACTGTTGCCCATCCTGAGCCCAAGATTGGCTACGCTCATGCTGGTCATCACAAATACTTGTGTGCATAAACATGTCTGTTTGTAGTCTGGGCGTTTTCTAATGTAAAGTATGTATGATTTACAAAAAAAATCATAATACGTGTACGTACCCGTTGTTTAGTGCTTCACGTTTAGTTTGGGGCTAGAAGGTTTTATGTAAAAGTTAGTTAATATTTATTTTATTAACAAAATTCGTTGCAATCTTCATACAACAATATCTATTCCATCCACGTCCGAATTCCGAATAAGCTCGCAACCGATTCGACGCTTTTCAGTACGGTCGACTGTCAAGCGACCTCATTGGAAAATTTGTGCTAACAAAAGGAGTGTTTTAAAACTGAAAAGTGTATAAGAAGATCCGGAAACCCACTTTGCTAAAAACATAAAGAACTCTGTGGAATTAGAGCGGCCTGGAAATACTTTATATTTTAACCCTTTGACCGCCAATGACGCCTTTAGGCGCCAGACATATATTTTCAATTGTGTCTGGCGCCTGTCATAAGTGAACGGACGGTCAGTGCGCTCACCTGATGGTAATTGATACATCTGACCAGGATAGAAACAGTGTTGAAGAAAATCAATAACAGTAGGTAGTCAGTATTCTCCGTCAACACTGTTCTGCGCCGGTCACCCGAGACGTCAGATGTTTGATCTCTTATACCGGTAATTGGACTAGCTACCGTGCCCTCATCCCGAAACACAGAAGTGCAAAACACTACTATTTCACAGGACGATATCTGGCACTACCTTTCTGGTACAAAATGCTGAAGTATCATTATAGTAATACTGTTCTAAGAGATGGTGATAAGTCCTCTGAAATATTGCTTAGCTTCAAAGTTATTTCGAGAAATTAGCTCTTCTAGAAGAAGGATATCTGCACCAAAGACGTTATTATCCGGGCAGTTCGAGCCCGACAGATGATATTGCGCAAGCACAAACGGCCATAAACCTCTAAAGGTGAGCGCTCACAAGAGGCTTTGGGTACACATGTTCATAGCTCGGTGCGGCCGCGTTTTGGTTCCGGTTAAAATTTATTATGCAATGTATGATCGAGCCCTTGTAAATCCACGTGGATGTATTTATCCCACAGAACGCTAATAAATTTGAAAAAGCAGAAATTTAATTGTTTCTGACGCCTAAAGGAGTCATTAGCGTTGAAAGTCACCGGTGCTGTATCCATTTTACTTCGGAAGAAATTTTCCTGATTTTCTACATTTTTATTTCGAAAAAAAAATTGTCAATATATAATATACAGAGGTGTCTAAATTTAAATATTATTTTAAATTTGGATACACAAAACGTATTTATATATTATATAAATACGTTTTGTGTATCTATTTTTGTCGTGTTCTTTAATCTCAAAATAAAGAAATCATTCTTAATTCAAGGTTGGCATGAAGTAAGTATACTTTTTAAAAATAAGAGTGGATTGTAAAGTTTTTGTTGTATCTTTTTTGGAACCTGCATTGTAGTTAAAATTATATTATTATTATTATCAACGTTCAAAATCAACAAACGTTCTCGTGTGTTTACAAAATTTCACACCCCATTTCCCAACTTAAACATTAAATAAAATAAACAAGGAGAATACTGGTCTAGAATCAAAGCATTGTGTTGTACCTGACTTAAAGTTACGATATAGCGCAGAGTGCATACTCTTAAAGATATTAACTTTGGAAAATATTTTCATTTCATAATACCTATGTTGAACCTTTTTCTGAGTTAAACGTGAGATAGTCATCACACTAAATTAAAAGATATTAATTATAAATTTTGAATTTGAATTTAAATTCTGAATTCGAATTTTGAATTTAAATTCTGAATTTGAATTATAAAGGCGAAAGTTTGTGTGTATTTTTGTTACACATTGAAATCACACGCCTAAAGCTGTCATCCTGGATTAACACACAGAGTACGAGTTTGTAACACTAGGGGGAAAATATGTTATACCGCGGGTAAATCCGCGGGGCATAGCATCTGTCGTGCCATTATTATATAAGTATGTTTATCCGTTATTTAGTACCCATACTACACGCTTAACTTGGGGCTAGATGGTGCTGTGTGAATGTCAGTGGATATTTATTAATTATAGCTAGTTTTAATTTGGGGCCAGACAGTGCTGTGTGGATGTTTATAATTTCTCTGTTTGGCACCTCAAGTTGACGACCCATTTCGTGTTGCGGTTGGGAGGTCGACTGCAACACCAAGGGTTCCGGGTTCGATCCCCGGGCAGTTCAAAAATTTGTGTGCATGAACATGTCTGTTTGTAATGGTCTGGGTGTTTTCTATGTATAATATGTACGTATTTACAAAACAAAATTATATAAGTATGTTTATACGTTGTTTAGTACCCATAATACAGGCTTCACGCTTAACTTGAACTCATATTGAATCACTGGCTGGTAGACTTAGCTCGGCAGCTTATGCTGTTAGGAAGATAAGGCTCTTGACAGATTTAGAAACAGCAAGATTGGTTTATTTTAGTTATTTTCATAGTGTCATGTCATATGGTCTACTGTTGTGGGGCTCAGCTGCCGACATTAATATAATATTTGTACTACAAAAAAGAGCTATTCGTTTTATCTACAACCTTAGACCCCGTGACTCTCTTAAGCAACTTTTTAAAGAAATAAATATAATGACTATAGCATCACAATATATTTATGAAAATTTAATTTACGTCCGTAAATACTATCATACCTTTAAAAGAAATTGTGACTCACACAATTTTAATACTAGGAATAGAAACAAACTTGCTGTTCCAGACTTGAGACTACATAAAGTAGGTAAATCTTTCATAGGAAGATGTATAAAGTTTTTCAATAAGGTACCGCAAAATATTGTCGAGTTACCTTTACACATGTTTAAAGCTAGAATAAAAAACCACCTTTCTAAAAAAGGGTATTACACTATTGACGAATATTTATGTGATAAAAATCCGTGGTCTTAAAACTGCTCAGCTATTTCAGTGTTTATGATATATTGTTACATTAAGGAAAATGAAAATGTTTTTAATAAAGGCTACACTGTTGAGTTTTCTTGAGTGCTTCTTTCTCAACAGGCCGAACCACTGAAGCGCTTTTTTTTTCAAAGCATCAAAACTCATATTTTTAGTTTAGTATTTTAATCGTTTTTTATTTATATTTTTTGACGTTCATAAGTGCTTTTTGTAAGCCTAATTTGAATTAAATGTTTTTGACTTTGACTTTGACTTGGGGCTAGATGGCGCTGTGTGAATGTCAGTGGATATTTATTTATTATTTATAAATTATTATTTCACTGTCTGGTACGTAAATTGAACAAAGCCCTTATTAGCTGTGTAATACTACTAATACTAGACAGGTAAGAGCTTTAACCTCTTGTAGCTAATTACTAGGCATCCCACTATCAATGTTAGTAAACGATAATGTGAAACCGATTGAATAGGCAGAACGCCTTACCGCTCGTTAGCTAAGCCACAGTACGGTAATACTGGTCATTACGATCTATTTAGTAGATACCGAATAAAACACTAGAAATGCTTAGGCCGCCTTTTACACCGTTATGTAATGTTCTTAATGTGATTGTGCAAATTGTATTCATCATCAGCTCATTAACGTCTCCACCGAGGGGCACTAGCCTACCTGTACAGGGGATTAGGCCTTAGTCACACGCGCACAGTGCGGAATGGCCGTATCGTAGGCGTGCGCAGGTTTCCTCACGATGTTTTCCTTCACCGTAAGAGCGTCGGATAAACGTACATATAATTTCGGAAATTCGTAAAGACATTAGTACGTGGCGGGATTTGAACCTGCACCCTCCAGATCGGATGGCAACAGTCCACACCAATGAGCCACACGCTTTGCTGAAGACAGTAAATTGAAAATTTATTTTTTATGAAACTAGCAAATAATTTTCTAAATTGACGACCCATGTAGTCTTAATGGTTGAGCAGTCGTCTATTACATATAGTACCGGGTACAGTTCGATCCCCGGGCAGCACAAACATTAATGTGTGTTGCGTCTGTTTGTTGAGGTTGTTCGATATATTTTAAGTATGTATTTACAAAAAATATATAAAATTATCTTCTAAGTTGTTTAGTTCCTAACAATATCACAAGTTGTTGGCTATAAATAAAGCTAGATAGCGTTGTATGCATGTCCTTATATCTTTATTAACCTCGTTTCATTATTTGCGATTTAAGATAAGCTTTTATAGGTATGTAACCTAGATAAATCATTTCGTGTTTAAGTAAACTATTCATTGAGCCTCCAATTATATTAAGTCTTGCCAAAATCTACGTGACGGTGTGAGAATCATCCAAGTTGTCCATTAACTTGTAAACAAATCGAGAGACCCCACGTGCAATTGATTGCCACGTTCGCCAAACGGTTGTAATGACCACCGTCATCATGATAAAAGCCTATACCCGCGTTTTGGGTCTTCAATACACTTTGGAGTAATCAAGCTTTTATTTAAATGCGTCTAGTTTAGATTGTTACTACATTTGTCCTCTGCTATTGCAATTTCTGATGTAAAATTGATGATGCAACAACTCGTAATTTTGATGTTCATCATCATCATTCATCATCATCTCATTAAATGTCCCCACCGAGGGGCACGAGCCTACCCGTATAGGGTGATAAGGCCTTAGTCGTCCACGCGAATCCAATGCGGATTGGCCAACTTCACGCACAACCTTTTGAATCTCTTCGTAGGCGTGCGCAAGTTTCCTCACGGAATTTTTCTTACCGTAAAAGCATCGGATAACATACATATCTTTTTGAAAATTCGAAAACACATTGGCACGTAGCGGGATTTGAACCTCAGCCCTCCCGGTAGGAGGGCGAGAGTCCACACCATTAAGCCACCGACGCTCTAATTAAATAAATTTTGATGTACTTACATGAAATAAATTTATTTATTCAAACGTATGGCATGCCAATTAAAATAAACGGAAAGAAGCAATAAATTACAAGCTATCTTATCACTAAAAAAGGTTTCATCCAGTAGACCATGGTGGACAGGAAAATGAACAAATTAGTATTGGTCTTAGATAAACAAATAACTAACTACATGCACAAAAGGGCAACAAAATATTGTAATGGTCTGGGTGTTTCTATGTTTAATATGTATGTATTTACAAAAAATATATAAGTATGTTTATCTGAGAGCGTCGGTGGCTCAGTGGTGTGGACTGTCGCCTTCCTACCGGGAGGGCTGAGGTTCAAATCCCGACACGTACCAATGTATTTTCGAATTTACGAAAAATATATGTACGTTATCCGACGCTCTTACGGTGAAGGAAAACATCGTGAGGAAACCTTCATGCACGCCTGCGAAGAGATTCGAAGGTTATGTGTGAAGTCGTCCAATCCGCACTGGGCCCGCGTGGACGACTAAGGCCTAATCACCCTATACGGGTAGGCTCGTGCCCCTCGGTGGGGACGTTTAATGAGCTGATGATGATATAAGTATGTTTAGTACCCTCACAACAAGGTCCTCGCTTAACATGGGTCTAGATGGCGCTATGTGAATATCAGTGAATATTTATTGATTTCTTTCAAGTGATTCAGCCGGCTAAGTTTATCCTAGTTTAGTCAGGACATTCCTTACCAAATGGGGATCACACAAACTGACTACCACTGTTGTCACGGGAATCGAACCAACGGCCCAGGATCACGCATCGATCATTACCAACGCACGGGAACAGTCTATGTTGATTTTGAGTACATTTTCATATAACGTAACTAACCCTTATTTTACCTCTCTCTCTCTTTAACCTGTCGCAGTCCACTGCTGGACATAGGTCTCTCCCATTTTGCGCCAGATATAAAGGTCCTCCGTTTTCCTCATCCAGCCTCCACCAGCGACCTTTGGCAAGTCATCGGTCCAGGCGTCCTACGTTACGCTTGCCGTGACGCGGTCTTCACTCCAGAATTCGTCTGCTCCAACGGCCATCGGTTCTGCGACATACGTGACCAGCCCACTGCCACTTCAATGTTTGACAAAAAGTATATGAGTATATTTATCCGTTGTTTAGTACCCATAATGCAGGCTTCACGCTTAACTTGGGGCTAGATGGCACTGTGTGAATGTCAGGGGATAAAAAAACCTATCCTAACAATATATAATATATACAACTCCCGAATTCCTACTCTTATATGAGAACCAGCACAAAATTTACTACTAACAAGAATTCGTCTGTCCGTATTAACTGTACTAACATACTGCGGGCGACTTTAATTAAACCATTACACTGTACTAGTGTTGTCCCCTGACCGTGCTTAGAGCGCTGTGACGTCCCAAACTAGCTAAATATACAGCCAAGTGACGTCATTCTAATTTTATGGGTGGTAATTTTATATTCCTTAATAAAATTTGGTTGATTACTGTAAAGAAAACATGGACTGCGGTCGTGGTCTTTTATTATAATATTAAAATAATATAGGTCGGCAGTCCTCTGTTCTCGTCAGTCGAATCTGTCTATAAATTTTTGTCGTCGAATATAATAGTCAGTCTTACTGGCCAGTCTACACCAAAAAGTCCGTAACAATTACTTTGATAGATAGATACATAGATAATTCTTTATTGCACAAATTAAACACTTAACATGATTCTGCACAGGAAAAAAGTACAATTGGCGGCCTTATTACAATAGTAATTTCTTCCAGACAACCAACTTATAATAGAAGAGGACAATTGAAAGAAGGGTATGCATACATATAAACAAGAATAAGAGAATACAAATAACCTAAATAATATACTTAAATACATACATATGTAACTATCAACTTAAAAATATATATATAAAGAAAATATGTTTGTTATGTAAGTATTATGCTATGATACGGATAATTTGGTTTCTATGTTTTCTGTTGTTATACCTGATAAAATTAACCACTATTTTTTGACACAAAAAACAAAAGCCATCTTAACTAAATCCAAAACACACCTCTGGGCCCACTCCAATGTTTTTCTCCATTACTAAGACCACATAATACAATACGACATAGAGAAACCAGTGTCTTTACGTTTGCCCGAGGAATATATACCAGTATACATTTCCCGTAGCCTTAAGCCCGTAATTGGATACGAGGCTAAAATGAGCGCTCTGAGCCAACGTCTGATTGTTCTGGGCCTTTTTAATAACAACCTCGGCTTGTTCTTGGGATATAGAAATTTCTAGATGCGTCTGGAACCTTTGTTTTGAATAATAGATACTTTTTCAATTACATCAAGAGGCAGACGAGCATACGGTTCATCATCATCAGCTCATTAAAAGTCCCCACCGAGGGGAACAAGCCTACCCGTATAGGGTGATTAGGGCCTTAGTCGTTCCGTGCGGACGACTTCACGCTAAACCTTTGAATCTCTTTTCAGGCGTGCGTAGGTTTGCTCACGATGTTTTCACATTAAAACGTAGACAAATTCGAAAATTAGAAAACACATTTGTATGTGGGGAACCTGCACCCTCTAGATATCCTATATTAATTTTAAATTATTTAATAAAATATATAATTTGAATATTAAATTAAAACTTTAATTACAATAAAATTTCTGCTGCTTGAATAGACAATATCAATTTAAAAGACTACAAATTAATTGAAAATGTGATTTGACACTTTTGCAGGTTTCTACTCAAGCCACATCTAGTACCTTAGGCTATCATCACTTCATAGGCCTATTCCTGTCCATATTGGCCTGCTCGAGGTAAGATCCGACCCATTCTAAGAAGCTTTGCCGATAGTGGCATTACATTTCTTTGTATTGTTTAAAAAATATTCTTTTTTTTTTTTTTTTTTTTTTATGATATAGGGAGCAAACGAGCAAGAGAGACACCTGATGGAAAGTGTTCATCTCCGCCCAGGGACAACGGTGACACCAGAAGTGCTACCGGTGCGTTGCTTGCCTTTTAGATAGAATATGCTCTTTTCTTAAAATTAGCCATGTCATATTTGTCAGGAATACCGCTGCTGGAAGATCGTTCCATATAAGTACAGTACGTGGAAGAAAATTACGCATGAATCGAACTGTAGTCGAACGCCAACCATCAAGATGATGAGGATGGAATTTCATCTTGTGGCGGGTAGTCCGATGATGAAATTCAGCAGCAGGTATCAGATTGAACAGTTCGTTGGAACACTCCCCATTGTATATGCGATAGAAAACACAGAGACTCGCAACATCTCTACGCAAGGCCAAGGAATCCAGACCATTAGTTATTGACAGATCATAGACCATCCGCACGGCTCTACGTTGTACGCTGTCAAGAGGAAGAAGTAGTATTTTGGCGCTCCAGCCCAAAGATGCGAACAATATTCCATATGTGGCGCACCTGTGCCTTATAAAGCTGAAGGCGCTGGTGGGACGGAAAGTATTGCCTAGCTCTGCGCAGCACACCCAGCTTCTTAGACGCCAATTTGGCTTTTTCCTGCAAATGATACAATGATTTTTATATACTATATAAAAATTAAGCATAACCTATTTGACCTCCTATGTTGTGAGATGACCTAGATTGATACGTCTACCATAACAAGGGCTTTGGGTTCGATACCCGGGCAATACAATCATTTGTGTGTATGATTGTATTGCCCGGGTCTCTGCCTTGATCTGGGATTTTTATAGTACACCCAGTACGCATATGAGTTGTTTAAAATCATGTTACAGCTCCATGCAAGGCCCAAAACACCAAAGCGTTCTTTCCAAGTATCAAAATTAATTTTGTGCTTGCTTTCGTATTTTTAAATTTTTTACTGTATTTTTTTGTA
>PQWD01004753.1:0-61525 GCA_019425675.1 Leucinodes orbonalis | reverse complement strand
ACAAATAAAGTTTTACATGTTCACATTTTCGTTTTTTTTTTATTGTTGTTCATCGTTGGCGAAATAAAGGCGAAATCTAATATAACGTAGTGATTAAACGGAAACACGTCAATAGCCAAACAACTAGAATGAAGAAGAAATCCTTTTATACAAATATTTTTATTTAAGTTCCCGCCAAGAACATTTGAAAATACGAGCTAATAACGGAATTAACGCCATCTGTGGAAATTACCTCGGAAAAAATTACATATTATGACAAACAAAAACTACGTTCCACGCTTTTCGAATTCAGTTTTAATATTTTATTTGTTAAGTTTTTTCATACTACTGATTGATGAATAAAATAAACATTGCACTTTAATAATATAATATCGATTGTCTTATTAGTCAATTAAGAATCGATAATGAGTGAGTAGTTTGGTTTTTGTGAAGTGTAATTTGTGTAGTGTAAATATTAAACCATAGAACGAAACGTTGCAAAGTTTTTCAAATTTGAGTTTCTGTTTTGAACGAAATACACAAAAACAAACACCTTAATTAAAAATCGTTAATTAAATAAAGGTGTCTTATTCAAGTGGTTTGAAAAAAGTGCAGAACTAAGTTAATGTTTTGATAACTTTCGTTTTTATCAAAGAGGGTATGCAAAGCTAAATGTTTAATTGAGAGACACCTCCGTTTGTTATTGTCATATACACGTGGTTCCCAATCTATTTTTCTCAACTATTACACATTTTTTTAATCATGAGTGATCAAAAGTTTTCACTCGAAGATTTAGAGAGTAGAACATACAGGGATCTGCAGCAACTAGCGAAATCACTAAGCTTACCTTCAAATGTAAAGGTACGTACAATCAAAGTTCTTAAAGAACTTATTTAATGTGATGGTTCCTATTTAGTCTTCTTCAGTAAGTTTTTTATTAAATTTAAAACGAATTTACTTTGAAGTGAAATCTTTAATGTCAAGTTATTCATATTATTTCATTTCTCCTATATTTTTTTAAATATATCTCATACTCACATTAATTTGAAGTAGCAGGGTGGAATCCCTTTTCGTCAAATAATTTATTAATACAGCGTCACCTACGTAAGCTAGTATAATTTTTCTACTCAAAAACTTTTACAACCCCAAATAATAATTTATGAAATTCATTAGGATAGAACTTTACCTACCCTAATTATTTTTTAACAAATTAGTAATACAGCATGTTACAAATCTCTGCTGGTTTTCAGTCTAAGTTATAGAAGAATAAATTCAGTCAGTTTTCAGTCTTAAGTTGAAGTAAAAAATCTTTCAGAAAATCTACTTAATCCAGTTGATACATGCCAAAAAGTTTAGAACTGCTGATGAAGTTGCTACAATAGTCCAGCGGGTAAAGTTTGAAAGAAAAAAACAATCACAGGTTCGAAAGCAAACTCTGAACAGAAGAGCTAATATGCAGGTATTTATAATTATGCCTTATACTTGCATAAAAATTTGTATTGTATGCACAGAAAATGTGGCAATGAGTGCATATTTGAATTATCCTGTTGACTGCCAGGGATCTAGACAATGGAAAATCTATTGTTTGTGACCCTTTAAGGCAACTCTGGAGGTCAAGGGTTAACATATCTGTTTGTAAGGTTGTAGGGAACATATTACTTTTTTTTTTTTAATTCTACTATGTTATATTCTTGCATTATTTGTATTTATTTTCTGTAATAAAAAACATTTATCAATCTTAAAGTATTTACCAAAGGTGGTCATTGTATATGCTTATCTTCATGTACCCATCTATCAATCAACCAATCTCAATACTTTCTCCATAACAGCATTTTGTATCTAGCAAAGCTGAGCTAAAATACATGAGGCTGAAACTGGCAAATAATTCTAACTGAAATAAACGCAATGGCCAGTAATGAAATAGACTTGGTCCCTGTTTTTAATAGAATATGTTCAAAAATATTTGCATGTTGCAGTCATGGTCATGAAAGCAGCCTTTTTAGGCACCAAGTCATCATCTCTGTTCATCCCTGACCAACGGATTTTTTCTGCTACAATTTTCGGCCAGTTTCAGCCTCATCTAAATTACTGTATAGTATGACCTCTATACTATATAATGTGAAAACTCAATCATTAAAAAAAACATGTTATTTATGTATATAGTTATACAAACTTAGCCCTTTGACCACCAATGACGCCTTAAGGCACCATTGGCGCACCTCCAGACACAATACGTTTCTATTGTGTCTGGATTCTTGGCATTCAACAGGTAATTTTTTTTTTTTTAATCTAAAGGCATATATCCCACCTAAACTGAATTCAAGTGACCGAGTTCTACGAAGCTTCAGCCTCATACCGAAGCAAGGATGGAAAAGTATCATAAACACAATCAAACTACAGAACCCAGTTAGCCCGCGGGATACGAAAATGAATGTTTTAAATCAAGCAATGTACCCAAAACTAAATGTTGCCGCGAAATGTATGATTAAGAAACCCAAGCCACACCATGCTAGTTTGATTGACCGGATGCAAAACCAGTTGGTTCCAGTTAATACTAGGATGGTAAGTATATTTATTATTATGCTGTTGGCTGCAACTTCTCTTGAAAGATCTAATTATTCATATGTGAGCATTACTACATAACCCCCTACCAGATTGATGGATGACCTGGTCAAGGTGGTGGGTAGCAGATGGATGTCCATCTTCAGAGATCATTCAGCAGTCGACAAGTAAAGTTGTATGGTTTAATCCGACGCTCTTATAGTGAAGGAAAACATTTTTTTTTATCTGATGGGCTTACTCTTGAGCATAGACTATCCTATTGGAAGAGACGTGCTCTAAGATGGAGCGAGCTTGCCCAGAAAAATCCTATTCACTCATTTTTTTAATGCCACGGGGTTGTAAGTGGCCGGAAACACAGACGCAGGGAGGTCATTCCATTCCCTAGCAGTACGACATCGTGATACCTACAAAGAGATTCAACGGTTGTTAGAGGCTGAGTCATAACAATGACTCAGGCCTCTATACCCGCCACGGGTAGTCTCGTGTCCTTCGGTGGGATATGAGCATACAATCGTAATACATGTCCATACAGTGAGCCTGGGAACTGTGACGATTTAATGAATACCATAATACGTAAAAATATACTTTCAGAAAATCCCCCCCATAATACCTGCAAAGCGACAACGCGTACTAAGCGGTATATGCCAAATAGTAGCCAAAGAAACTCCTAAAATGAACTACGAATATATCCAAAGTATCGGGTTCCGCAGAAGCGACGGCAAACTGTCCAAAATCAACGCATTAGTACAGAGAACTAGAAACAAAGATACCACACAGAATTATCGTAGTGTTGAAATGACTATGCAAGACTTAATAAACTGTAACATAGATGCGCAGAGTACTAACCCAGATTGTATGCAAGAAAACACCGGCTTACAGTACCCTAATATGACTAGTGTGACAGACGAGCCATATCGAAGAATCAACCAAGAAATCGATAACCAAGAATATTATAGAATGGATAAAAAACAAGAATCGTACTATAGAGAAGACAGAAACCAGGATATGTACAGAGGCAATGAAGATCTAGACTCCAGTTCTTCAGTGTATTATCATAAGAAAATCAGAGCGGAACAAGTTAGATCACAAAGGAGAATGAGTTTTCAAAGGGAACGAGAAGATTGCTTGCCGAGGATCAATGATGTTTTCAGTCAGTGTCGAGATGTGCATGGGAGGGATGTCTCTCAGCCTTTGTATTTGTATGTTCAAGTTAGCGAAGAAACTGATCGAAGTAAGTGAAATAATGAAATAATAATAATATTCTTATTTAGTAGGTCCACTCAAAGACCAATCCTGATCTCAAACTTAATTAACTGCCTTATGGCCTCTTAAGTTTGAGACATTGACTACTACACCAAGGATTCGGGGTTCGATCTCCCGGCAGTACAAACATTTGTGTTTATGTCATAAACTTTCTGACATAGTACTATTTGCAGATGATACATCATTGCTTTTTAACGTTAATAGAAAAAAAGAAACATTTGACGATGTAAATGGTGCTATCTCACAAGTAATGCATTGGTTTACAGTTAATAATTTATTGCTTAACACTAAAAAAAACTAATTGTATAAAATTCTCATTACCTAATGTGAGGCAGGTCATCACCAGTATTAATTTGAATGACGAATGCTTAAAAATTGTTGATAGTACAGTATTTCTAGGAATTACTATAGATTCAAAACTCCAGTGGGGGACCTCATATTGAAGCTTTGGCAGGTAGACTTAGCTCAGCAGCGTATGCAGTTAGGAAAATAAGGCTCTTAACCGATATTGATACAGCAAGATTGGTTTATTTTAGTTATTTTCATAGTATAATGTCATATGGTCTTCTGTTGTGGGGCTCAGCTGCTGATATTAACACTATATTTGTACTTCAAAAAAGAGCCATCCGAGCCATTTATAACCTTAGACCACATGATTCACTTCAGGAAGTATTTAAAAAAATCGATATTTTAACAGTAGCTCAATACATTTACCATAATCTAGTTTATGTCCACAAAAATCTTCATTTGTTTGAAAAAAATTGTGACGTACATAACTTTAATACTAGGAACAAAAACAAACTTGCTGTCCCAAATCTTAGACTAAGTAAAGTAGGAAAATCATTTGTTGGAAGAGGCATAACATTCTTTAATAAAATACCACAAAATCTTGCCGAATTGCCTTTTCACCAGTTTAAATTAAAGATTAAAAAAACCCTCATGAAAAAAGGTTACTATACAATAGAAGAATATTTATCGGATAAAGATGTGTGGTCTTGCACTTAGTGTTCCAGTTACAAAATCTTTGTAATAAATTATTGTAAATCTATGTGTAGGGTGTAAATGACAAAACTGTAACCACTGATATAAAAAGATTAAAAGAGTAACTCGAGTTTCTTGCCGGCTCTTCTCGAAGATCCTACTTATTCCGAACCGGTGGTAGAGTCACAAAAAATATGATAATAATAACAATTGACGATTCAAAAGTATCTGTAACAGATTTATTTGAATAAAGATTTTTTTCTTTTTTTCTATGAATATGTCTGTTTGTATTGGTCTGGATGTTTCTATGTATAATATGTATCTATTTACAAAAAAATATATAAGTATGTTTATCCGTTGTTTAGAACCCATATTACAGGATAATGCTTAGTTTGGGGCTAGATGGCGCTGTGTGTATCATCATCATTACAGCCTAATATGTCCACTGCTGAACGAAGCAGTTAACATCCATCTGCTACCCGCCACCTTAAACAGGTCATCCGACTGTATATGTTAGTGTATATTTATTTATTTAGGCGCATGCTGAAGGTTTGATGACCCTAATCATGCGGTGTCCCCGTGTGGGGACTGGTCCATGGAGGCTGTTACACTGTTCAACCTATAGCAGTCCATTGTTGGACTTTTACATTACATTTATTGTATTTATTTCCAGTACTCAGCTACCCGTTGTATGCTGGGAAAAATAACACAAACAGTACAACAATGCTAGAGGGGCTCTACAATTTCAAAACGCAGTTCCTAATGAGCCAACCGTTACTCCAAATTGCTACTACATCGTCTACCAAATGTGTATTTAGTACGCCGACAATCGCAACACCGTAAGTATGCCTTGATATTGTTTTTATTTTTATTTATTTCTTACGTAGGCAAACTAACAGTTGGTTCATCTGACTATAGTTTACCTTAATAATTATCTCTAATATCGATAGGCTTATGGATGTTGATCGTTTTGGCCACAGATATCAGCAAGAGTATCGATAGTTTATCGACACTTATCGAATTTGTTAATTATATCGACAGTTAAATAGATAGTTCTATCGGTAGTACATTACATATAACGACGATAGTATCGATACATCGAATCGAATTCGATATATCGAAAGAATTTTTGTGTGTCGATGATATTTACGATTACTGGGATAATCGATATGCCCGTAATCGTAAATATGCCTTATCGATACTTTAATGTTTTTGTCTAAAATAAACATAAACTAACTAAATGCACAATCACGAAGAAATATCAATAAAAAAAAGTGTGAGCCGCTTGACATAATTCATTAAAATTTTGACCTTAAAGCATCATGAAAAGAGTACAAAATCAAAAGCACGAGCTTACTACAATGTCACTATGACATGTAGCGAGCGACGTGATTATGAATGAAAATTTTGCTCAACTGACGCGATGGGCATAATTTTTCCGCGGACACTTTTTGAGTGGGATTGTGTATGTATGATATTCTATTGATAGAATATCGATAGTGGATATGGACACTTGCAACTCTGAAGGAGAAACAAGTATGTTGCCGACCTTTAAAAAGACAAGGAATATTGAAATATAGGGAGGGAGATGGGATTTAGGCCTCCGTTAACCCCACTTACTATCCGAAACGTTCCCGTTGATGCCGGGTTTTCTGTGAGGTCGCGGTCTATTATGAAAATGATGATGATGATGATTCTAACTTATGATGATGATGATGGTATGGTATCTCTTTAGTCAGCTGGACGTACTGTACCGAAGCATAGCTATCCCACACTTTAAAGTTGTTTGATGTTTTTTAACGACCTTAAAATCTTACAAATGATTAAAAATATTTATTGTGCTTGTGTCAGTTTGATATTCTATTTATGTTTAATACGAGCTTGGTTGTGACAGTAAATTTTGCAATTTGAAATCACCACATAATTATCATATCATTAGCAAATGTTCCCACTGTACTGCACAAGTCTTCCCACACAGCATGGCTATGGGGATTTTGGACTGTAACCCACTATTAGTGGATTATACACAACCATCCTTTGATAGTATCTGGTATCTTACGATATTACCAATATACATCTTACAGTATTTTAAATAAATATTTAGTTAATATTTATTTAAAATACTGTATTGACTCACTTATTATCACTTAGCAATCACTCATTCCTTCTATATATTTTTGTATTAACTATTAATTTATTTTCCTAAATATATTCATATTTAAGATGCCAGTATCCTATGATATTATCGCCAGAATCTTACTTTCTTTTAAATAAATACTAATTATATACAAACTATCGCACTTGTCACTTAAAATAAAAATGATTCATTTACATTGCAACACTGCTTCATTAATATATTTTTCTTGTGGTAACACTATTTCATTAATATATTTTTCTTGTGGCAACACTGTGTGCTATGTATGCTATATGCCTGTTCCGCTGGTTCGCTTGCACGATGCATGGCTTTCAGGATGGTGCACACGAGCGCTGTGGTCGCCAACGATGCTTATCACGTTTCTTGTAAGTTATGCTTTTCTTTAATCCTTTATTCTTGTTCTATGTATTATAGAATTGTCTTGTATTTTTGTTTTTTAGTATCTAAGACATATAAGTGTGCTATTCTCAATATTTTGTAGGGCACGTAAAGAACGAGACTCAATGTTGACCTTTACTTAAATTGAGTTAAAAAGGGATGGCGTTGAAAAAATCAACGTTGAGTCTCGTTCAAGCATACGGCCTAAATATATTCTAAATCTCACGAACTTTATTGAATAAATCTAATTTGAGGGATAAAATTAAAATATAAGGTAATTTTAAAACGGTAATATTTTCGTAGAATTGGATTTATTATCTTTGACTTTATTTTTGCCATAACTGACTTAACTATTTGACCGCCAGTGACACCTCAAGACGCCAGACACAATATATTTTCTATTGTGTCTGGATTCCCGGCATCCAATGGGTTAAACAGCACTACCATTGCTTATTTTCGTGTGTTTTCACCGCTGCATTGTGAGGCATTTTATTTATTCAATAAAACATGTTATCATTGTCAATATGTGTCATTAATTACTAACACCGTGATTTAAGCAAAAAGACAATGTTACAAAATCTAGTTTTAATTGGAAATGGAGTTGCCTTTAAGAATTGAGGAGTGGTGCTTCATTTAGTTATTTGGTTTTTTACTATTGCTACATAATAAAAAAGTAGTGATACACCTGACCATGACCGATGTCGAGATTTTTCCGTCAACACTGCTCTGCGCCCGTTACCCGAAATGTTAGGTCTCATATACCCGGTAATTTGACTATCTAAAGTGCCCTCATCCCGAAACACAAGTTCATAATACTCCTGCGGTGCGGCATTGATGGAGAATGGTAACATTCTATCAGTTGTTCTGTCATGGTTAAGCGTATCACTTACCATCAGGTGAGCGTCCTGAATTACATAAAAAAGAGATTTCCAAAAGGTTAGTCGACGTCACAGGTGACCGGAGATCTGGCAGCTACCTTGGACAAAGAATCAGTCTGGCAATCCAAAGGGGTAACGCTGCCAGTATTTTCGGAACTTTGCCGAAAGGGACTTCTTTTAATTATATTTTTTAGTTTTAATTTTTATTTTTATTTTTAAGTGTTTAGGGTGTAATATATTTTAGTCTAATTAAAAAGTATAATTCATATTATTCCAGCGTTCGAGCGGGATAGCCAATCTTCAATCGATCCCGATGTTCTGCCTCGAATATATGACTTTTTAAAGATGGCAGACCATGAGATTGCTAACCGGCGAGACGATAATATCAGTGAGCCCTTAGATGGTATGTTATTATTAGTGATCCGAATAGGTAGAGTGATTTGTTATATTTGCGTAATGCTGTCATAATATGGACAAGCGTGTTCAATGAACTGTTATCGAAAAATCCCGGAGGTGTGTCCATCATTGATATTAGCAATTTATTTATTTAGGACAGTTTACAAGACATACACTTGTTACATTGACAATATACATAACGTAAGCGATACAAACAAGTGGTGATGACTTAATTCCAAACTGCCACGACAAGCACAGCTGACATGGTAGCAGTTTAGCAAATTAAAGTTAAAGTGAAAGTTGAAGTTGGAAGTTAGAAATTGAGATACACATGATATTAATATCAGCAATTGAGATAATGGACCCTAAATAATTGATTTTACTTCAGTTAATGTAATCATTTAGCTTTAAAGATTCCAAAATAAGGATGTCTCTATGAAAAACTAGAAAATATCGACAGAATATTACACAGCGCCATTTGTTCCTAATGACGAGCCATCTGGTGTAATGGTTGAGACGTCGGGTTCCATGTCCGGGCAGTACAAATATTTGTGTGCAAGTACAGTTCTAATTGCATTGGTCTGGGTTTTTCTATGTCTAAATTTTATTTGCAAAAAAGTATATATGAATCTTTATCCACTGTTATTACCTATAGTCCAATCTCTTTGTTCAATTGGGGATAGATGGCGCTGTGTATGTCTATGGATATTTATTTCTCTTCTCTCTTTAACCTGTCGTAGTCCACTGCTGGACATAGGTCTTCCTAGCGAGTAGAGATATTTATTATATAGTAGATAAATGTATTGTTATTATTGTAAAAAGTTTGTTTCAGAAATAATTTTATCTTTGTCACAATGCCTTAAAAAGGTGTATTCATCATTCATCATCATTACAACCTAGATAGTCCACTGCTGAACGAAGGCCTCCCCTAATGATTTCCACGCAGTCCGATCCCTTGCAGTTGACATCCATCTGCTACCTGCCACCTTAACCAGATCATCAGACCATCTGGTTGGGGGTCGGCCTACGCTTCGTTTTCCGTTACGCGGACGCCACTTGAGAACCTTTCCGCCCCATCAGCCATCGGTTCTACGCACTATGTGCCCTGCCCACTGCCACTTCAACTTGCTTATCCTGTGGGCTATGTCGGTCACTCTAGTTCTTCTACGGATATCCGTGTTCCGGATCTTATCGCGTAGGGAAACACCTAACATAGCCCTTTCCATAGCACGTTGAGCAACTTTAAGCCTATTTAAGAGGCCCTTAGTAAGCGACCACGTTTCACTTCCGTATGTAATAGCCGGCAACACACACTGGTCAAAGACTTTCGTTCAGACACTGAGGTATTTTGGACGAAAAGATCTCCCTTAACTTCCCGAACGCTGCCCATCCTAATTGGATTCGACGCGAAACCTCCTGCTCGAAGTTGGACCTACCCATTTGAACTACTTGTCCCAGGTACACATATTCGTCTACAACTTCGAGTTCAGAACTTCCAACTGATATTGGTATGGGCACAACATGGATATTAGACATGACTTTCGTCTTGTCCATGTTCATTTTAAGACCCACCTGTTGCGAAGCTCTGTTAAGGGTATTGAGCATAGTACCTAAATCCTCCATGGATTCTGCCATGATTACTATATCATCGGCAAAATTGTGTATTGTGTATTCGTAACTATGTATTTTAACACCTCTCACAACATTGTTATTGTACTGTATGTTACCAATACAAGTGAATAAATAAGTGCAATAAATGACTCTTTTTCTTTCAGAATTTGACACATCTGAATCTTTACTAGATAGAACGAATTCCCAAGTATCGTTAGGGTCACCGGCGACCATACCAGAAATGGTTGAAGATGCTCTGGAAATCATCAGTCAAGATGGGGTTAGTACGATGGTTTTTAAATATATAAATAAATATCTACTGACATTCACACAGCGCCATCTAGCCCCAAGTTAAGCGTTAAGCCTGTATTATGGGTACTAAACAACGGATAAACATACATATATACTTTTTTTTTTGTAAATACATACATATTATACATAGAAAACACCCAGACTATTACAAACAGACATGTTCATGCACACAAATGTTTGTACTGCCCGGGGATCGAACCCGGAACCCTTGGTGTTGCGGCCGACCTCTCAACCGCAACACCAAATGGGTCATTATACCCAAGGCCTCAATTACATATAACTCAAACTGTAAATTTGGTGTACCGGTACAAAATTTAGGTTAATGGTTTGATATGGTACTTATACAGTGTAAGAGTGCGGGATTGCGGGTGAATTAGAAAGTCCAAAAGAAAATAAAATAGTTTAATTTACACCAAAACCACAAAAATGTTAAAAGTTATGTTTGAGTGTGCCCGGTCGCGATGGTGTCTAAAAGTACACTAATAATTATTTTGGATGATTAAAATTATGAAGCGATCGATGCGCGGCCAATGCTGACTACGCAGAGATTTAATTCACGTGTTTAGATGCATGGCACCGAACATACACACAGGGACAGGGTGAAGTCGAGAATTGGCAATTTTGAGGCTAAACTATTGATACAAAAATTTAAAAAATGAAACACTTAACCCTCAATTGGATATAGCACTACCAATATTTTCATTAGTTTTCACCTGTATACCCAAGGAATAAGGTTCATAATGATGTGTTATATATATTGCCATTGTCCAAATAAAGGTCAAAACTCAAAAAATCGAAGTAGAACATTATTGGATTTTTTTTTGTTTGTCCTAGTTTTAGTTTTAGAGCGTCGGTGGCTCAGTGGTGTGAACTGTCGCCTTCCTATCGGGAGGACTGAGGTTCAAATCCCGACACGTACCAATGTATTTTCGAATTTTCGAAAAATATATGTACGTTATCGACGCTCTTACGGTGAAGGAAAACATCGTGAGGAAACCTTCATGCACGCCTGCGAAGATATTCGAAGGTTGTGTGTGAAGTCGTCCAACTCGCACTGGGCCCGCGCGGACGACTATGGCCTAATCACCCTATACGGGTAGGCTCGTGCCCCTCGGTGGGGACGTTTAATGAGCTGATGATGATGATGATGATGATGATGTCCTAGTTTTGAGATAACTTCCAAATAATTAGCGACACCACTCCTCGGCTTACTGCCACCATCCACCAATCAGTGTAAAGATAATAAATTCGAAAATTGATTTCCTAAATTAGAACCAAAATAATTTTTCTATTTTCTAAAATCATCCTAATTTTGAGCTTTCTCACCAAATATCTCGCTATATTATTGTATATTTTTTAATTTTTAGGTGTATATGGAGAGAATAGGAATGGACGTACGCGTGGATTGCATACTTTGCGCCTGGGCTGGTCCCAGGTTCATTTTGGAATACCATATAAGAAAGGTACGTTCATAAGAAATACCGACTTAAAATCATTATCATCAGCTTATAACGTCCTACTGCCATCATAGATTTGGAGAAATTGGCTCGCAACCAACCCCACGGCCTTTATGTGGATTGGTGGTCCTAAGTTTACAGCCGGTACTGATGACTTAACATGCCATAGGTTGCAATGATGGACTTACAATTTGCAAAAGGTCGGGTGGAGGCTGGATGAGGAAAACTGGACTGGAAGGACTAGGATATCTGGCGCAAAGTGGAGGACACTTATGTCCAGCAGTGGACTGCTACAGGTTGATGAGATTTAAAATTATACGTAAAAAAATTACTTTAAGTTCCATAGCTTATATCACACACTGCCATCTAGCTAAAACTAAGCAACTATAAGACTACAACTTAGTTTGGGGCCAGATGACGCTGCGTTTTTATTTTTATTTTTGCTTTTTTTATTTCATTATTGGACGGGACGGTCAGTGCGCTCACCTGGTGATAAGTGATACGCCTGACCATATCAGATGCAGTGTAAGGAAATAAGTCATTGTTTTTCGTCAGCTCTACTCACCGCCCATTACCCGAGACGACAGATATAAGGTCTCTCATACCCGGTAATTTTACTAGCTGCAGTGCTCTCATCCCAAAACACAGAAGTACAAAACGCTTCTATTTCACGGGACGATATCTGGCACTGCGGGGGTATTTATCTAGACGACTCAGTACCGAGTGTACCTCTTAGTACCAGCTATTATATTACTTCTTTGTTATTTATTAAATAAATAAATTTATTTTTCCAGGACCACAACAGTGAGATCCAAAGTTCAGACCTCGGTGAATGGACAGTCAGTTTCTCACTAGGTAGCCTGATGTCATCGCGTCGCCGTAGCATTGTTTGCTCGAGGGCCTTGTACGCTTTGGCGGCACATTATAGGCCTCCAGGGCGGGTTATTGCTACTTTACAGGTAATACATATAATGAAACAAGATAAATAAATATTTGTTATCTATTACATATAAATAAAATTCGAGTGTCTGATTGAAATAACATTTTTAAAATTTGTGTCTGTCTGTTTGTTCCGGGTAATCTCTGAAACGGCTGGATGGATTTAAACGGGGCTTTTTTGGCAGGTAGCTGATGGAATAAGGAAAAACATCATCAACCCATTAAACGACCCCACCAAGGGGCACGAGCCTACCCGTACCGGGTGTATAGACCTTAGTCGTCCACGCGGGCCCAGTGTGGATTGGACGACTTCACGCATAACTTTTGAATAGCAAAACGTGCCTTCCGAAGCACGTAATCATCTTTATTTTCGGACAATCAGCTAATTCAGCTTCAATGTCCTGACCAAAATGAGAAAAATCGCAGTTTCTTTTTTGCAAGCTTATTTATTTTTTTATAAAAAAATATAATTATGTACGTCCATTCAAGTGATATAGTACTACTCATAATCTAAATATAAACAAAATCTAAGACATTATTTTCACTGTCCGCTTGAAATTAAATGCCCCATTATTCATTTTTGAAATTTCCAGACCCTCTCCCCGGATTGTTCCGCCAAAATGGGCCAGATCACAGTCTACAACCGAGTGACGGGCGAGCCTCATATATGGTCCGGTGAAATACCAAACCTATCACCGGACCCTTACTTCACCGAGTCCAACTGCCTCCAAGTGGACATATCCAGTTTGGACCTACTGCCCAATAGTGCCAACATTAAACTGTTGAATAGGGAGCTGGTCGTCCAATCACCGGGCAAGGTTGTGGTTGGTAGGCCTGAATTGGATGATATACACATTGTGTTTTTTGTTAAAGTGTTCGATAAAAGGTATGTTTAGGTATACTACAACCGTTTGATCGAGAATCCAGATACAATTTAAATTTATTATCTTACAAAATACATAAACGTCATATTGACAAAAAAAAGCTCATTTGATCCAATCTATCAGTCATAATCGCTAATTACTGTTTTTTACATAAACACTTAGTTAACACTTATGTGTAGGCCCAACACTAAACTTTGTTTTTTGCTCACAATACTGTTATTATCGAAATTTAGATACTTATTTCTATACTGTTTTGTAAGATGTACATTGTATTATTTTGTGACACAAAAATAACATGATTGCGTCCTTTACGATTTTTGATTATCAGATATTTTTTATCATAATCATGTGACTCATAGGTACTTTAACTTAACATTTTATAAAATCACACGGTATTATGGAGAAGGCTAACTCTTTAAAGAAATAAAGCATCTTCATACACTTTTATTTACAAATACCTAAATTTTATTTTTATAACATGTATTCAAAACTTGAATAGAATTATGAAAATTTCAAGTATAGTTACATGCAATTTCATGTATGCATGGAAAAATAAGCACTTTAAAATTACAAAATTAAGTAGCCAGATTAACATTATATTCTTTAAATCTATTATACAAAATATATTCAGTTGTATTGTGTGAAAAAATACATACGTATTTTTTGTAATTTCAAAATTACATAAAAATATTTTATTGGAAATTCTGTGCGGAATTTTTATTAAGGGTTTTTGTTTTGTAAGTCGAGTTTTTCAAAGAGAAACGTATTTGTTACTTATACCTAATTAGGTATATTTAATTTAAATAACTACAAAGGAATGTTAATCATCATAATATGTAAAATTTTGTTGTCACAAATTTTGTTTATTCGTCCCAATAATTTTTTTTCAAGTGTTTTCATCATAGTGAAACTAGTGTTGCTAAAATAAAAATGTAACTTGTTGTTAAAGTCAACTGCAAATAACAATAGTAGTCTGCTATTTTAAATGCTTGACAGAAGTAACTAAGAAATGGGTAATTTACCTATATAGGAACTAAGTATTACATTTTAAATAAAACAAAAATACGATATCCGGTGTTTAGAAAAAATAAAATCGTTTTTAATATATCAGTATTTTTTTAAATAAATAACTTAAAGGAGTGCCATATTTTTTTGTTGATTTTTGATAACTTCGTTTACAATGATGTTCTTTTATCTTTAAGTTTTGACAGTTACTCTTAAGGACATAATAATGTTGTTTATGTCATTTTGTATGCTTTTAGCAGTTTTGATGTTTTTGATACATTGTGAATCTTTAGTTGTAAATAATAATTAAGGTGTTGATTTTTCAAAGTTGATTAAAAAAGTCCAATCGTTCATGAGGTTTTTATTTATGATATTTTTTTATTAATTTTTATATACATAAAATAATGTTGGTTTATTCACCAACAAGCAGACTTGGGTGAAAAGTTGAAAAAGCAAGTCACTTTCTGCGATTTGTTTGTTAAGGATATTTTAGTCCGAATCACTTAATTTACTAAAAGGTAGAGATGGGCTGAGTACTGCCCACACTAACGACTGAGGACTTGGTGCTACGAATAAAGTAAATTCACTCTCACGATGGTTCCTTGATGAGGAAAGCAGCAGATATCCCGGTCCTCCGGGATATCTGGTACAAAATGGGGGAGACCACAGATTTCCCAATACAGGAGATGGGGCAAGCCGCGTTTAAAGTGCGACAACTGTAAGCTCAACGAGCATACACTGGCTACCAGTTTACGCTCTGTGAGACGAGTCAAGACGCACGAATATTAGAAGAAATTACCGTTTTTTTTCCAAATGCCATCCTGTGCAATTGTAACATGCCATCATCGCACTTTTCACAGGTAAGAATCGAAAAGAAATTGCGAAACACTGGGACTGCCTATAAACTTGGCGGCTTGTCCAGTCTAATGTATATTCTGATGTCTGTGGGGGAGACCTATGTCCAGCTGTGATACGTTGAAGAAAGCAATGGTTCCTTAGTATAAGCTAACACGTACTATCATAATGAAGTTGTCAACATATTTTAAATTTAGTATTTGATAACCTTATGTCAAATAAATTACCTACTGTCATCTATCAAAATATATTTTTGACAGTTTATTTTACAATTTACATACAATTGGTGAAAATATAAGTTTTCCATGTACCCTCAACCACCTCAAACAACGAGGCAAAAGATCCCCAAAGATGGCCCCGGACCTAGGGGGGCGCCCGATTGTTACTACGTAAGTTACTCTTGTACTGGGTCTTATATATATCTATAATAATACTTCGCCATTTTTGTAACAGATAAGGCGAAGTTAAATTATAATAAGAGCATCGGTGGCTCAATGGTGTGGACTGTCGCCCTCCTACCGGGAGAGCTGAGGTTCAAATCCCGACACGTACCAAAGTATTTTCGAAAAATATGTATGTTATCCGACGCTCTTACGGTGAAGGAAACATCGTGAAGAAACTACGCATGCCTGCGAAGAGATTCAAAGGTGCGCGAAGTCGTCCAACCCGCACTTGGCCCGCGTGGACGACAAAGGCCTAATTAGGTACTCTATACGGGTAAGTCTACACAAATTTCTGATTGTAAATTGCTAACATTTTAGACAAATTGGGGCAACATGGGTTGCTTGCTAGTCCAAAATCCACTTTGGGTCCCTTTGTAAGTCATTAAGACTGGGCCATTAGGTATTGTTTTATTTCATACGAATACATACGAGCTGCCAGTTCACTTGATGTTAAGTAACCAACCGGTGTCCGCCAACCATGGACGTTTAAAATGAGAGAGGAAAATAAAGGATTTGGACCTCAGGTAACATCACTTACTCAGCGAAATAGTTTATATGATCGGAGGCGAAATACAATAGCAAAGTACTGATATCTAGAAGTCATACATTACTTCAAATACCCTAAAATAAACAATAAAATACGCATTGGAACAGAATGAGTTACCCCTCTGACCTTGTTCCCTCAGTAATGTAAGTAGTTCAGACATTTTGAGAGGAGGTATCTTCCAGAAATAAGCACTTTTAATATACCTAATTATATATTAAACTAGAATCGATCACTTGTATTTCCTTCATCCAGACGTCACGTGTGTTAAATTCCACTTTTCGCTACGAAAAATTTGTGAAGAAACTCCGAGCTCTTGAGGAGGAACAGAGAAAGGGGAGAAACCAAACTCAAAGAGCTAAAGGACAAGCAGTGCAGCGACTTCTTCATCAGATGCGATCGCA
The DNA here is from genome assembly GCA_019425675.1 of Leucinodes orbonalis. Taxonomy (NCBI): domain Eukaryota; kingdom Metazoa; phylum Arthropoda; class Insecta; order Lepidoptera; family Crambidae; genus Leucinodes; species Leucinodes orbonalis. Next base: position 44,479 of record PQWD01004753.1, on the reverse strand, counting down.
GGTCAGTGGCATTTCCTTTTAATATAAAATAGAACAAGTATAAATTGTGTAAACCGATGCACGACTTGATAGATATAAGCAAGGGCGTAGTCACCTGTCACAGGTATCTATTTTGCTTAAATGGTGACTTCGATCACTATCATCATCAGCTCATTAAACGTCCCCACCGAGGGCACGAGCCTACCCGTATAGGGTGATTAGGCCTAAGTCGTCCACGCGGGCCCAGTGCAGATTGGACGACTTCACACACAACCTTTGAATCTCTTCTCAGGCATGCATGAAGGTTTCCTCACGATGTTTTCCTTCACCGTAAGAGCGTCGGATAACGTACATATATTTTCGAAAACGCATTGGTACGTGTCGGGATTTGAACCTCAGCCCTCCCGGTCGATCACTATGTTTATGTTAAAAGTTTTAAAGTTAAAAGTTTTTTATTATTATTTTTATAATGGTTCAGTGGACTCAGGACCTGTGGGAGAGTGTTCACTCACGCATTTATATTAACTAGCGTTGCCAGGCGTCTAGATAAATGGGCACATTAGAGCATGCGCAGTTAGGTATCTATTGCCTATTCGGTCTGACTTTTGAAATATCGTAAGATTTTCTTAATCGATTCTAAAAGATATTATAATTCTTAACTTTTCTTTTGTCCATATTATAGGAGTAATTCGCATGTCTGCTCGGGCATAATGACCTACCCTGTCTTCAGTTGCACTATGACCAGTGTTCCAGTTTCCAGACTGTAGTGCGATAGCCAGTAAAATTACTGGATAAACAATTTACCATGTTTTACAGTTGATTTATAGGCCCATATTCTAGAATGAGACTGAAACGTTGATCTTAAGTAGAGTAGGAAGCGATAGCGCTATATAAGATAATAGCGTTACCCCTTCCTAATTCTTTTAAGTAAAGATCAACTCTTGAGTCTCGTTTTAGAATACGGGCCTTATTATGCTATAGATAGGCTTAGCTACTTACCGTCATACATTTTATTACCTAAAGTGTTCGGTATTTAGGTAAACACACTAGGAACTTCAGTACGTGCCTATATATTGCGAGAACATAGCAACATATATTTGAAATTATTCGTTGATCAAAAATATGGTTGTTATTTGAATAAGTGTACGAAACTCCTTTTTCCTACTCTCTAAAATTATGCTTTGTTCTTTAAAGGTCACTTATAAACAATGTTGCACGTCGAGTCGACCTTTGCATGCAGTCTTACGAGGAGGATTTGAAAGACAAGAGGAAAAGGTAAAAAAACATTTATTATTAGTAGGTATATCTCTCTCTATTCGACCTATCGCAGTGCACTGCTGGTCATAGATCTCCCCATTTTGGTAGGCACATAGGTTGGTAGACATAATTAGACGAACCGACTGAGTACCTAAGCAGTAGGTATGTACCTAAAGGTATACCTACCAGTGCGTAGGACAAGTCAAAGGCAATGTTTTTAAAACAAACTCGTTAAATATTTACGTGACATTGATCTTACATAGATAAAAAATAATAAAATAAATAGCATCTATTTCAGTTAATCACACAAAAATCAGTCGCCAAGGCTTCCAAGAAAATAATCAATCAAGAGATACTTGTGATGGGATAGATAACTAACTCTAACTCACAACTTTGCCCAGATTGAAGTTATTAAATACGCATCCGATGAGGATATCAGAGAGATCATTATAATAGGAATAATTCGACGACCCATGTGGTATAATGGTCGAGACGTGGGCTGCTACACCAAAGGTTCCGGGTTCGATCCCCGGGCAGTACAAACATTTGTGTGCATGAACATATCTGTTTGTATTTGAGAGCCATGCTGCGTTGGTATATCGTCCAATGAGTTCAATTCAATAAACAACAAAAATGTTCACTTTATCGTTTAATATTGCGGAACGGAATCACAAGCACAAAGCAATCACAGTAGGTACAGCACAAAAGGTTCACAGGACAATATACCATGGTCCTGCAAAACGTCTTTTAACAACAACGATGAACAACTGAGTGAGCTTACCGGAGGCCCAAAGCGTACATTCTTACCTATATTTTATTTCCCATTTTCCTATTTAAGTAGGTAAGGCACTCTGATTCTTCGGAATTGCTAGTATCCATGGGTGCCAGTGAAGTAAAACATCGTGAGGAAACCTGCGCACGCCTTTTAAGTGATTCAAAGGTTGTGCGTGAAGTCGTCCAACCCGCACTGGGCCCGCGTGGACGACTACAGCCTACACACCCGCGGACGAGTAGGCTCGTGCCCACAGCATCCGAATATACAATTAGACTGGACAAGCCGCCAAGTTTTAGGCAGTCCAGTGTCGCAATTTCTTTCGGTTTTTACTGTGAAATGTTATTATATTTCTTGGTAAATTTTCTGATTCATTGTGATGATGGCATGTTACAATTGCACAGGATGGCATTTTGGATAAAAACGGTAATTTCTTCTAATATTCGTGCATCTTGACTCGTTTCACAGAGTGTAAACTGGCAGCCAGTCTATGCTCGTTGAGCTTACATTTGTCGCACTTTAAACGCGGCTTGCCCCATCTCCTGTATTGGGAAATCTGTGCTCGTGCCCCTTGGTGGGGACGTTTAATGAGCTGATGATGATGGGTGCCAGTATCACTTTAAATGGTAAGTGATTCACTTACCATCAGGTGAAAAGACCAAAAAAAAATAGGTACCTAAATAATGACATTTTTGGTATAAAAATCCATTACAACTAAGATCAACTTTTCTTAAGGTTGGTAGACCTGTTCGCTGCAGAAGAAGAATCGAACATACGCAAGTTCGTTGAGCAAGCGCAAGCCGGCGCCGAGATGCTGTGGCAAGAAAAGAAGGACAGATTGGCCTACCTCCTCGCCAAGAGGAAGAAAGAACACGAGGAAAGATATAAGGATACCCCGCTGTTAGTTTTGTCATTTTATTATTTTACTAAACCATCATTATTTCAAGGTTTTGGTGCCTAGGCTCGCTATGGACCCTTGGACCTACCTAGATGACTCAGAACCGAGTCTACCAGCTAGTAGTAGGTAGTAGTTGTAGTTCCTTCTTCTTCTTTCTCAGTCTACTGTAAATTGAGTAAGAGTACTGAGCGTGAACAGTAGACTGCAATAGATTTAAGTATACACCAATGTTTTACCTTCATATGTAGATCCAAGTGTGTGCACGTGCTTCCGTGTATTTACAAGCTTCGCGCTAAAGAAGCACAGGAGATCCAGCTGTACCAGATGAAGGAGAAGGAGGCGATGAAGTTAGCCGAGAGGGAGTTTGACAAGATGTGGCACGAGGTCGCCATGAAGGAGTCGGACGCTTTGGTAAGTTGTTGTTGACGTAAGGAAATCAAATTATATATGGATAATAGACAAGAATAAGAGCGTCGGTGGCTCAGTGGTGTGAACTGTCGCCTTTCTACCGGAAGGGCTGAGGTTCAAATCCCGACTGTATTATCAAATTTTCGAAAATATATGTACGTTATCCGACGCTCTTACGGTGAAGGAAAACATCGTGAGAAAACCTTCATGCACGCCTGCGAAGAAATTCAAAGGTTGTGCGTGAAGTCGTCCAATCCGCACTGGGCCCGCGTGGACGACTAAGGCCTAATCACCCTACACGGGTAGGCTCGTGCCCCTCGGTGGGGACGTTTAATGAGCTGATGATGATGAATAGATAAGAATGAACAAACCAATGTTACTTAGGTTAAAATTTGTGGTGGCTGCTAATCTATCATGTAACCAGTTTATGTACAGTGTACGTACCTTTAAATAATTTAATTTGCCCGTCATACAACCATATAATAGAAATAAGGTTTCCTTCTTCCTTTACTACATAAAGGCTCATAAACGTGCTTCATTAAAAATTAATATCAAATGATATACCATTTTTCAAATTCTTCTGTATTAGATACTAGCTTTTGCCCGCGGCTTCGCTCGCATTAAATTCGGGATAACACGGTACTTTCATTTATCACTATACATAGTATTTCCCCTCCCTCAACTTTAAGGTTTCGGTCAATTTAGAATTTTTTATTAGCAAAAAATATATTTAGTGAGCAAACTTTAAAAGATACACATATGCTGTCGCGGACTTTTTTGTAGACCTTTAAAAGGAGAACAATACTCTCATACATGACTTTGTGTAACTTTAACCGTTTACGCAGCGTACGCAGCGGAAGCTCCAAGTATGAAAAAATACCCCCGATTTTGAAACATTTTTCATTACTGCTCCGCTTCTATTACTCGTAGCGTGATGATATAGCCTATAGCCTTCCTCGATAAATAAGCTATCTAACACTGAAAGAATTATTCAAATCGAACCAGCGCGTTCAAACAACAAACTCTTCAGCTTTATATATTAGTATAGATTTGACATGCCGTGTTAATTAGAATAAAATTTAAACCTCTGCTCTTAATACCCATACTCCAAGCCTCGCGACTAAATTAGGTCTGGATGCGCTTTGTAATTGTCAGTTGATATTTATAATTATATTTTCGAAATCCTTAAGATTCACTGGCCAAATAGTGGCCCGGTCTTTTGGAAGGCGTGTGTGGGGCGGAAGTCAACAGCACAGAGGCCATTTTTCGAATGTTTAATCTTTGGATGAGTTACACGTGGCAGATGCCATCACAGAATGCACAATATGATACAGCCCATGATGACTCCCGCCAGGTGTAAAGACTTTTGGAAATATATGGAAACTACGATACCGGGCTATGGAATTGGGTTTTGGTGGACTGGATAACCGGGTATGGGAGAGACTACGGATGATTACAGTAAAAATAATAGTTATTACTGTTATCAATTATTAATATAATAGTAAAATAATAATTATTATCAATGAGTTTGTATGAACAGGCCGCTCGCATGGAGAAAGACGCGATAGACCGTCTGCGCAAAGACAACGAGTCTAAAAAGTATACGGATCAAGAGTTGGAGCAAAGGAGGATTCGGAGGGAGAAAGAGCGCGAGATGCTGAAACAAGAGGCGATCAGGTTCAAGGCAATGTGGGATGCGGACATTAAGAAAGAAGAAGAAGGTAATCTCATTTTGTAAAGGTGTCATTAACATCATCATCCTTTTGACGACCCATTTGGTGTAATGGCTGAGACGTCGGCTACTACATCAAGGGTTCCGGTTTGATCCCCGGGCAGTACAAACATTGGTGTGCATGTATTCATGTGTGTCCAAAATCAAAATCTCAACACACAAACAGACATGTTCATGCACACAAATTTAAGTACTGCCTGTGTATCGGACACGGAATACTTGGTGTGATTGCCTACTTCTCAGCCATAACACCGCTTCGGTCGTCGAATCTAATCTAATTTTCAAAGTCTCACTAACACAAAACAAATTTGTGTTTTTTTTACTGTCAATATAATTTGCTTTATATACCTAATTATTTTGATAACAAATGATATGATTCTGTACACAACACATTTTTTTTAAAAAGAGTAACTACTGAGTTTCTTTCTGGATTCTTCTCAGTGGAAAACTACCGTCCAAACCAGTGGTAAATTCATTTGACATTCATAAGTGATCTGTAAGGACCTAAACTGAATAAACACTTTTCATTTTCATTGTGAAAACAGCCGAACGCCAACGTATGGTGCAGCGTCTAGAAACAGCAAGAGAGAGAAAGACAATGATAGAAGAACGTCAGCAAGTGGTGGCCAAACAAATGGCAGAGGAGAAACTGATAAATGACACCTGGGACTCGCTAGCCAATCAGGGACTTGCTGACGAGAAGGCTAAAGAAGAATTAAGAAGAAGGAAGGAGGTATTAAGGATTTGTTTTTAATTTTGAGTTTTATACATAGTTTTTTTATACACTAGCGATTTTGATATAAAGTCCCTCAATATTATATTATGTTGCCGTCAAAATTTCCCTTTGGCAAATTGTCTTAATTCCTAATCGAAGACTGTGCTACTCAATATGTCCTGAAGACAAATTGATCAATTAGCAGAATGTCATTTACTTAACATACTGTTTGCAATGTGTGACCCTCTAAAATTACTTCCTACTCAGAAAATGTCGCCTGCTAAAATAAAGTTGTAATCGCAAAATTTCCTCTTAGTTATTTTATTTTAAAATATAATACTTAATTCTTTCTTATCTACAAATCCTTATCTATTCAACCTTTCGCAGTGCACTCCTGGACATAGGTCTCCCCCATTTTGCGCCAGATATCCCGGTCCTCCGCTTTTCTCATCCAGTCTCCACCAGCGACCTTTCGCAAGTCGTCGGTCCATCGGGCCGGAGGGCGTCCTACGCTACGCTTGCCGAGAAGCGGTCTCCACTTCAGAACTCGTCTGCTCCAACGGCCATTAGTTCTGCAAATACAAATCCTTATATATGCATAATAATGGATTACGGCGCATTTTCAGAGATCAGCGTTATACAATAGTTTATTGGTGCCACTTACCAACTGATAAGTGACAGACTGACTGCTAGCGTTTTTATAAATAATATTAATATCTTACACGTCAGAGGGAGTTGGACATCTGCAACAGGAGAATGATTGAAATGCGAGAGGAGATGGCAAGACTGGAGTCTGCTGACGACGCGCTCTTCGAGGCTGAAGGTAGGAGACGACAGGAGATGACAGACAAGAAACGGTGCGAGTATATCGCATGGGCTCAGAAGACAAACAGAGTGAGTGATTAATAAAAACTGTTTTTGATTCGATAATTGTTTTTCAAAATTCAAAGAGTGATTGGGAATGTATTTTTTTTTGTTGACAATAAATAAGATCTAAATGAATCAACCGCATATGACATAGTTAAATAATAGCTATGGCATACTTTCTTTAAATTAAAAAACAACTATTTAACATATTAGTAATGAAATAAAACACATGAATAATGTACCTAAATTCGAACTAAAAATGTCTTTTAAAAAAGTTTTTTTTTTGTATCCTTTTTTATTTGTGTCATTGCAAAGCTAACTATCTAAAAATATTGTTCAGGATGTCCGCAAAGCGATGGTCGACCAAATTAAAGACCGCGAAAATGCACGCGAAGCACTCAAACAGAAGATGGCAGAACAAGATGAATATCAGCGACAGGTATTTAAAAAAAAACCAACACTCGTTCTAAAATAATCCGTTGCAAGAGACGTTCGGAAATCTTAATCTCCCAGCAGTTTCAAAACACCCATTTGATTTTTAAGCCACTTGCTCGGTTAAGCTGAAATGTCCATATGTTGCCAATAGCACTAGTCATAAAAATATCCATTTGGTGTTATGAGAAGTCAGCTATTTCACCATGGAATCCGGGTTCGATTCCCGGACAATATAGTCTTTATGGATTTGCCGATAAGTATAATTTGGGTATGTATTCAAGTGGAAATATGTATTTTCTAGGTCACCGTGCTTCATCCTAAGCATCGTCGATGTTTAACACCAGACAAGGATGTCAAACGCAGGCCTATATAATTTAAAAAAGGCGCAACCGCCTTGTTTGAATTCTAGCCTGCATAACCCTTCAGCTAGGAACTCAAAAACAAACATGACCCTACCTATTTTTTTTACCTTTCCGTGAGACCCTTAAAAGGGACAAGACTTTTGGATAAATATGGGTTAAATATAAATATACATCTACTGACATACAAATAGCGCCATCTAGTCCCGAACCTAACCATTTATCCTGTAATATGGTACTAAACAACGTATAAACATACTAATATACTTTTTTGTGTAAAACATTATACATAGAAAACACCCAGACCAATACAAACAGATATATTCATGCACACAAATGTTTGTACTACCCTGGGATCGAACCTGGAACCCTTGGTCTCCGACGTCTCATCCATTACACCAAATGGGTCTTCACTGTACAATAATTCTTAGTCTCTCTTACTATTTTTATTTCTTTTAATAGATAAGGGAACAGTTACAACAGTTAGTAGAACACAAGGAAATGACAGATGCGGAGGCAGGAAACGTCATCAGAGAAATTTGTTGGAACAAATTGAGTACAACAAGATGCTTAAGGTATTTTTATCATTTGGTAGCAATATAATCTTTTAGGTACCGTATAGTAGCTTTCTACTGCAAATGACATGGCCGGATCGTTTAAACATATTGATAGCCGTCAAGGAAAGCATAAGATGCTTAAGTTTATGTATTCAAACGAAACGGTCAGTGCGCTCCTGGCGGTAAGTGATACGCCTGACCATGACAGTTGTCAACCGAGACGACAGATGTTAGATCTCATATCCCGGTAATTTTACTAGCTACAAGACCCCTTATTCCGGAACACAGAAATGCTTAGTAGGTACTCCTATTTTACGGGACAATATCATGTGTAGGGTCGGACGACCTCCAGCCCAAAAGACCAATGACTTGCGAAAGGTCGCTGGTGGAAGCTGGATGAGAAAGGCGAAGGACCGGGATATCTAGTGTAAAATGGGGGAGACCTATGTCCAGCAGTGGACTATGATAGGTTGAAGACAATATCACAGGATGATATTTAAAAAGAAAGTCAGAAATGCAATAAAAGTTAAAGATAAAACGTAATTTGTATATTTTTATGTAGGTTACGTATTTTTAAATTATTGAGTGTTATGAATAATATTGAAAGCTTGACTCTAACTTATTGTGCAGGAGAAAGCGCGGCAGGAGGAGTTGGACCAAATCAAGAAAGGTCAGATCGCTGCTCAGGAGTACGAGCAAGAAATATCGCGGATGCTGTGTCGGTGAGTTGAAAATTCTTGGCCCAACAATTAACCAAAATAAGGGGTCTTTTGTATGGAATATTTCATGGTCACCTTAATGCGCACTATTTTTATCTATGGATTAAAATTTATGAATTATTGTGTCATTGCGTCTTTTAACACCAAGTTTCTGATTTTCATTTATACGTTGGGGAGGATAATTGTTTAAAAAATGACGTTATTATCAGATTTTCATACATACAACGCCATCTAACACAAAACTTAGTCTGTAATATTAAAATACACAACTAAATAACATATTTACATAGAGCTTTTTCGGTGCTGTATGAATGTCTGATTAAATTTATCATAAGCCATATACTTATATAACCAAACTGGGAAAAGGCGCACAAAGTGATTCTCATTGCGATCTCCCTACGGGATTCGAACCCACTATATCCCGAGCACGCAACGATTTAAACCAACAATCACAACGATTCTGTTGTGTCTGTAACATTTATATCGTACGGAAACATCTAAATGACTTAGTCTTCTTCACAGTGACATTGAGCCTGTAAAAAATCTAGGTAGTACTGCGTTTATGGCTAAGGATAAATTATTAAATAAGCAAGGCATTGTTTTGTTAGGTATGGTAGTGCAACTACGCATTTGACAAGTTTCATTCATGAATAACACACCGCAAAAAACACGTCAGTCATGAGGTTAAATGCCTAATGTGAGGTTACCTAAACCAGGCGCAGGTTCCCTAGTTATTCAACGAAAGTTGATTTTTATTAAAATTTACTCTCAAAAACTCAAACTCAAAAAATTCTTTACCATTGAGCTTAAATTTTCGCATGTTACGGATTGTTTTTATCTTTTTTTATGTGAGTCTCATATAAAAAACTCGAATTTTTTTTTTACGACACTTTTATCAGTTTTTCTATCCTCAAAACTTACAATCATAGTGAGCCACAACAATTGTGGAAGTGTATTCTTCTAGTAGTAATGCTATTAATAATTTTGTTTTTGTAACGTAAATTTCATTTTAAACACCCAGCTTTATAACTCTTACTTTTTTCTTTGTTCGAACTGACTACGGGCTGTTGGCCGCAGATGGCCTTTACAGCTTTCACTGGCAATTGGCGAGTGAAGATAGCTCTCAGCCTTTAACATTTACTCAACGAGCCTAAGGCGTCCTAGAGCGGGACTCGAACCTCGTTAAGGCGTTGCGGGGGGGGGGGAGAGGCTAGGTAACTTAGTATATGTTTGGGGAAAGAAGCGGCCCGGCACACGACGGTTACGCGAATAAGTAAGTACTGTGCGAACCTACAGGCACACGCGACGATGGTCCCCGCCGTCGGCGGCAGAACTTCGGATGTCGGTTTGTAACGTCTTGCAGCAGCACATACACCTTCCTTCCAAGCCTCAATGGATTGGTAAATTACTATCGATAGTAAATAGAACCAACTGCACAACACGTGTCTTTAATTACGGATGGGTGTGAAAAATAAACATTTGTAACTTATTTTATTTTATAAACAATATATGTCGGGTAAATTAAGTTAGTACTAGGTAAGTATTTGAGATAAAGACTTTCAAACACAAACTCAAAATTTATTTTTAAATTTCATAAATCTTTTTAAATGCGTTAAGCTTTTTGACTGCCTACACAACTACATTCCTTTCATAGACGTATTTAATCAGTGGAATTCACTATAAAGATGAAGATAAACATGTTTTATTTTAATTCCAGACCATTCTTCAGCGATGAAGTGCATCCATTTATGAAGCAGATGGCCAACGGTTTGAAGATACAAGACAAGTGTCCCTGCTCTAGACCTGATTATTGTAAATGATATTTGAAATCTGCTGTTACATTTAAAATTTTATTAAAATATTTTCAATGTTTGGTTCTTTTCCTTAACTAGATGATCTCATAAGTAGTTGGTGAGTTGATGCTATACAAGTACTAAATTAACAACTTTAAACTACGAACTTTTTCTCATTTCAAAAAAGGTTCAACAAATCTATGAAAACAATATCATTGGTTTTATGACTTAACATAACTCTTGGTTATGTATGGTCTCCTCAATGATGTAAAAAAGTATGAATTCGTGATATGCTCACAAACAATCGGAAGTGTTTCCGAATGCAGTGACAGCACACATACACAAATTTCGAATTTCGAACACATTTCCCTAAACAAAAGAGATAAACTGTTACTCTCTTCGGCGGTTCGTTTTTGAGGCACGGATGGCGTATCTAGCCTTTATACAGAATATCATTTGGTCTCCTAGTACTTTTTTCATTAACATTCATTGCTCTATATCAAAGACAATAAGTACCTAAATTGATTGCGGTGCTGGTGCGGGCTGGTGTGGTAGTTTAGTTCTCCTACAGATATCGTCATTCCGGCTCCTATCCCGTAGGGAAACACCTAACATAGCCCTCTCCATAGCACGATGAGCTACTTTGAGTTCATTAAAAAGCTCTTTGTAAGCCAACGTGGTCGGGGGCCCATTGGTGTGGACTGTTGCCTTCCTATTTGGAGGGTGCAGTTTCAAAACCCACCACGTACATGTGTTCTCGAATTTTCGAAAATTATATGTCCGTTTATTCGACGCTCTAACGGTGAAGGAAAACACGTGAGGAAACCTGCGCACGCTTGCGAAGAAATTCAAAGTTCATATTCATATTCATTTATTGCGCATGTTGGTTAACAATGGTCTTATAATATTAGTACAGTTTCTCAACATGACCCTGTAAGGGCATTGCAACATTTGTTAGGTATTTAAAAACTAAGGCTACAGTTTCAGAGCGCCGTATACGTTTAACATTAAATATAATTATATTAATTCGACATAGTAGTATAAGTGTTTATATAAATATTTTATATTGAGTAAACGAATCATTTTAAGTTGTAGATATCTTACCAATTTTATAATATTTATTTATTTATAATATAATAATTATTCCAAAAAGCTATAATGGCATTATAAAAAGTTTAGGTCTTTTTGTTGCTGAAATACTCCTCCAAGTTATTAAAAGCATGCATTTATTAAAAATTGCTTTAATTTTGTATTAAATCGGTATTAATTTTTTGCTTGTTTAATAAAATCTAAGGGTAATTTATTGAATATTTTGATGGCCATATAGTATGGACTAGTATTTAATAATTTTACTCTGGAATACGGTAATTGTAGTAATTCTTTGTGTCTTGTGTTCACATTATGTGTATTTTTCATTTTTGGAAAACGATTTAAATTATTAAAAACAAATGTAACAATTTCTTGGATATAGATAGACGTTAAGGTCATTATTTTGAACTTTATAAAGTATGATCTACAGCTTTCTCTATTGTTTATTTGGGCTATGATTCGGATGCACTTTTTTGTAGTAAAAACAGGTCATTTGCATTCACGCTATTACCCCGTTAAGTCGGCCAATCCGCACTGGGCCCGCGTGGGTGACTAACGGCCTATTCACCCTATATGGGTAGGCTCGTGCCCTTAGGTTGGGTCGTATAATGAGCTGATGATGATGAAGCGACCGCGTTTCGCTGTCACTAGTCAAAGACTTTCATCTTGAGACACTGAGGTTTTGAACGAAAAGATCTCCCTTCACTTCCGCTCCATAGGCCGATGATAAAATATATATGGCATGAAATAAAAAGAAAAATAAAGCTTTTCAAATATGGCTGCCTAGCGAGATCATGCATAACCGACATTGACATTGGTCCATATCGTCGAGATCGCGCGTGTTTCCTCCGCATTATCCTCCAGAACGCACGCTTCCTAATTTTAATGCGTCCAACGTGCCACTAGATGCGACAGATTACTGTCACGTAATATTTGGTACTGGCGTAGACAGAAGTGGTAAGGTAACAACGAAAACACTAAGTACGAGTAGTACCTATAAAACAAAGTCACTTTTTCTATCCCTATGTATGCTTAAATCTTTAAAATTACGTATTGGATTTTGGTGCGGTTTTTTTTAATAGTTATTGAAGAGGAAGGTTTATATTATTAGGCACCGTTTATTCGCACCCTCGGGCTTGCGCACACCTCACGCCTGCAATAATACTCCGACGGCTCGAGCAATCACCCTTTTCAATGCATTTCTTGATAAGTTCCAGAATGCCGACATATTTTGTGATTCCCTCGGTTCAATCATTGAAAAATTAACATTTTTTTTAATGACTTGTACCTAATTTTTAATATTAATATATATATTTTTTAATGTTATCCTTATTGCTGTCTTTTTTTTAACATTTTAAAGTGTATTTTTTTTTGTTTTTTTAGTTTATTTTAAGTTAACATGTAAACGTCTAAGCTTAAGTTAGCTGTAAGTTTACAATGTAATTACTAATAATAAACAAATATGTATAATAGCATCCATTAAATAGTGGAGAAATACTGTTATTTTTGTATGCAGTGGTACCGGTCGGCCGGGGCGGCGAGAACGTGCCTGTTATCAGCATTGCACCTGTGCGAAGCCGGGACGGGTCGCTAGTTTAATTATAAAATCTTTATTTGTGAACACATTTTGTTTTATCTCGAATTTCGGAAAATAGGGAAAAGGATTTCGTGGGATTGAAATTAGGATCTTTGGTTAGAACTCGAGAGGCTAATAAAATGAGCATACTGGTCATTCGATGATAAGTTGCCAATTAAAAATTTTTGCCATTTGTCGCTGGTAAACGATTAGTCTATGCCAAAAAATATCGATATAGCACTTAGACTTCCGAATCTACTAATTGTCGTTTAATATAAAATAACAACTATGGATAGGGATAGCATGGGTACCTAATAGACATTGTTAACAAATATCATCATCATCATTACAGCCCAATTATGTCCACTGCTGAACGAAGGCCTCCCCTAATGATTTCCACGCGGACCGATCCCTTGCAGTTGACATCCATCTGCTACCCGCCACCTTAACCAGATCATCCGTCCATCTGGTTGGGGGTCGGCCTACGCTTCGCTTTCCGTTACGTGGACGCCACTCGAGAACCTTTCCGCCCCATCGGCCATCGGTTCTACGCACTATGTGCCCTGCCCACTGCCACTTCAACTTGCTAATCCTCTGGGCAATGTCGGTCACCCTAGTTCTCCTACGGATATCATCGTTTCGGATTTTATCGCGTAGGGAGACACCTAACATAGCCCTCTCCATAGCACGCTGAGCAACCTTGAGTCTATTCAAGAGGCCCTTAGTGAGCGACCACGTTTCGCTTCCGTATGTCATAACTGGCAACACACACTGGTCAAAGACCTTCGTCTTGAGACACTGAGGTATTTTGGACGAAAAGATCTGCCTTAACTTCCCGAACGCTGCCCATCCTAATTGGATTCGACGAGAAACCTCCTTCTCGAAGTTGGACCTACCCATTTGGACTACCTGTCCCAGGTACACATATTCGTCAACAACTTCGAGGACAGAACTTCCAACTGATATCGGTATAGGTACGACATGGGCATTAGACATGACTTTCGTCTTGTCCATGTTCATTTTAAGACCCACCTGTTGAGAAGCTCCGTCTAGGGTTTCGAGCATAGTGCTTAAATCCTCCATGGATTCTGCCATGACTACTATATCATCGGCAAATCGAAGATGAGTGATGTACTCGCCATTCACGTTGATGCCAAGTCCTTTCCAATCGAGCAGCTTAAACATATCTTCCAACGCAACTGTGAACAGTTTCGGAGATATAACGTCTCCCTGTCTCACTCCTCGGTGCAATTGGATAGGTTGTGTAAGCTCTTCATGTACACGGACTGACATAGTAGCGCTCTCGTACAGACATCTCAATACTTCGATATAGCGAAAGTCAATATGGCACCGTTGGAGGGCCTGAAGCACAGCCCAAGTCTCGATCGAATCAAAGGCTTTCTCATAGTCCACAAACGCCAAGCATAATGGCCGGTTATACTCTCTAGTCTTCTGTATAACCTGCCGCAGCGTATGTATGTGGTCTACACAAAACAAATATCAGCTAACAGGTAATCTGTACTTAAACTATACATTAATGAGGCCGTTATAATAAACCTGTTTCTGTTAGGTGTTTTAACACAAACCGCATAATTTCATCGCAACCACAACATTATGTACATCGGTGAAGAAAATTACAATGACAAATGTATGTAAACACCTAAACGTTTTTACATTGACTGTACCGAAACGCAGTCATCAAAGTTTCCTGACAGTAAGCCGTAAATATAAAATGCTCAAATATATAACTAACATATGTAAATACACAAAAAGTTACTCACACAATTATTACTCATGCAAAATTTTCCTTAAGCTTCCTGTCCTATATAAGCGTATAGATCCAAGATTACCGGCAGTTCGTTTAGTACTCCCAAACATGCATAACAGCTTAATATTACTAGCTCTTACATCAGTGGTATTTTGCCACGATGTTATAGTGGGCACCAATACAGAAGGTAGGAAGATTTACGACGAAGTACGCCATGCAAGCCCAACAATATGGAGGCAAGCAGAAAATGTTACAGTGAACACAACTGATGCTGAAGTTATAAGCAGAGTTGTTATAACCGACCTAAGGCCAGACAAGGATGGCTATGCGAAAGTTATTGAAGGCGGAGAGGGACAGAACAATGTGACTATTGAACTGAAGAGTCCTACTGTCCTAAGAGGCTACGAGTTCCAAATACAAGTCTTCTCAATACCTGAGGACAAATTCAAATCGAATGCCAATAAGCAGGAAACTTCGACACCGGCACAGACAAGAGTACAGCGCAATCCAGTGGATGATAAACATAGCACACCAATAGTGCCCGGAATTGCATTTCATAATTCTGCAGAACAAGGATCCTCAACTGTTAAAGTTGATCTAATGCCAATGCCGTTTGATACAAAAGTGAATAATGATAAAACGAGACCAATTGATGCTAATTCCGAAAAGGTCAACCAAAACCAATTCAAAATAGGCGGTGTACCACCACTAGTTCCCAAAGAAAATAAGCCAGAAGATAATGCTGAGCCGTCTGTTGGAATACACTCTGTGACTGGAATGAACGAACAGAATAGGCACGCCCGCGATGCCCTCCAGGTAAACGACAATGACAATGACCAAACACCTCAGGGCAAGACTCCTGACCCCAGCCATCCAGTCATTGTGACAAGACCTGGTGAATTTAACGTCCATACTACCAAGCACACGAACATAACCAACCCTGAAAATAAAAATAATAGCAAACGAGACACTAAAGATTCTGAAACTGGTAATATTGATTCGAAATCAAATGTCAATGGACCGGTTCCATACCCCGAAATCGTTTTGGATTCCAAACCTTTGACTATGAAAACGCCGTTGAGTAACGCTAAATTGGATAACCATAGAGAAGATGTACAAGCAAACCCTCACACACATGACCATAGCAGACACGTACGCAGTGCCGTTAACGAAGAAGACGATGAAAATAATCGTAAGTACGCCATGACACAAAACAAAAGCGTACCTCCAACAATGCATCCAATAAATATACAAAGGTCAGAAGCATTTAACCATCCTTCCCAAGCCCCAAACAGCAATTCTGCTAAGACAAACTCTGGCAATCGTGATGCAAGAAATGCCGAAAATGATAGCAAGAGTGATAACTCCTCTCCTAAACCCGAAAATAATCAACCATTACACCCGAAAATTAGTTCAGACTTCACACCATTAACTATTTCAACCCCAGCAACCTACGCTCCAAAGGAATACCATAACGACAGAAGAACCAGTCCTCATGGAACAACCAACAATGAGCATGGTAGACACGAGCGCCACACTAACGACGATGCGAAGGAAACTAACCTAAAATCAGCACAAAGAAAAGTACCTGAAAACATACATCCCGTAAGCATACCGAAAACTGGATCATTTAATATACCTTCAACGCATGTTCATAAGGAAGATAAAAATGCTAAGACAAATGCCGGACACCGAGACGCAAGAGATACTAATGAAAACAAAGCTGCTGGTTCTAAATTGGAAAATAATAGGCCAATTATCAACGCCAAAAGTGGAGTTACAACCCAATCGACTCCAATAAAGTCAGCATCAGATACTCAGATTAATAAACACGATCAAGGAGTATCAGGGTCTCCTAATCATAAAATAATCAATAACCATGGCAGACATGCACGCAGTGCCCAAAATGCCAAAGAAGACAATAAAAAACCGGTCACAGCATCAAACATGAGTATACCACAGGCCAATCAGCCTATAAATATACCAAAACAAGGAGCGTTTAACATTCATTCCATGCAGGCCACAACTGAAAACGTAAACGACGCGAAACGTGACGCAAGAGACACTGGAAAATGATAAGAAAATTGATAATGTAACTCCTAAATCAGACTCTAAAACAGGTGGACCAATAACGTATCCAAAAATTAATACTGATACTCCACAAATCGCTGCTACGCCTAAAAATGATAAAGTAAATATTAATGGTCCTCATCAGACGCCTCTAATGCCACCTTATGGATACCCACAAGCCGCAAACAATCCAGCTGCAAAGGAAAATGAACGAAATGCTCGAGATGTGGCGAAAAATGATCAGAAATCCGACAGAGATAATTTTGGAGTACCTTCAATTATAGCGTCAGATCAATCAACAACACCTAAATATTTTAACGAAGGTACGTTTAAACCTATTCCATTAAATCGTCAATTATCAAGTGGACCTGCATTACCTTTGGCATCAACAAATAACAATGAGAAAACAACGCCCGAAAATCTGCCGAAACAAAACCAAGGAATTGGCTCAAGAGTTTTCAGTGACCCCAAATCCACCCCCAACCCTGTGATAGCTTTTCAATAAGTATATGTTTAACTAAGGACTTATTAATTGATGAAAACTGTATTGTTTTGAAGTATGTAACGTGATTGTTAATTTTAAGTCACAATTAATATTAAGTTTTTAATAAGAGGTCCCTTATAATCATGGGATAGTTATTCTAATTAATTATTTAAATCAAGTACTTAAATGAATAATTTCTAGTAGATATTGAAAGTAAATATCAACGAGGTGATTTTTATAATAATACTAGGTACCCATATTTTAAGTTTGTGTATTTGTTTTAATGACATTGATATCATTATATTATTAAGTTTAAATTTTTGTTAAACCATTTTATTGCTCCTTTTGCCTCTTCGATTGAATTGTGTAGAACCGTAGATAGAATAAAACAAGTTGTAAATATGTATTTTTATTGAATTCATAATAAAATTTAAACAACATGGAATGTTTTTTGTCATAAACGTTATCAAAGCCTGTCAGTGTAGTCAGAGATAATCACATTTTCTTGCCTAATACCTATTTAAAAGAGATTGAGACTTTCGATTCTTACGAGTCATGATTATAGCTTGTTAAGTGACGCACTGGGGAGACCTATGTCCAGCAGTGGACTGCAATAGGTTGCAGAGAGAGAAGTGACGCACTTCTTAATACCCGTTTGTATTTCAAAAAATACTTACGTAGACTATTATAATTATAGTTTCTGGTTAAGTTCTGTTATACATTCCATAATTTATGAGCGTTTCAAATTATTTTTAAACTTATCACCGTATAACATCATAGTTCTAATAAATTCGAATCAAAAAAGGAAAACAAAAAACATTATGATAAAAAAGACTAACCTTAACATATAAACTGGAATATACATAATTCAGCTACTGACAAATTGTAAATTGCGTTAGATTAAATCTACCATCATTTTACAGCATCAAATGCAATTAACAAAGTAGGTAACATAGTCTATGGTCCGTTTAAGGTACAAAATAATCGTTAATCACAAAAAATACAATTAAACGAATGTTTTTACTATAATTGACTAAAAATATTATATTTGGGGCAGATTTGTACTTTCCCGGTTGACTTATTATTAAGCTACATTTTAAACAAATACTATCATAGACAACACCTCTCGGAATCTTTTTGAACAATTTGCTTGATACTTAGTGTACTTATCTTCATTTCGAAAATCAAATTGATTAATGAGGTTTTTTAGGGTTAGATAATAATCTACATTTTTATAGTAGCTACCTACAAACAGAGTTGGTTAAAATAACATAAAATTCATTAATTTGTTGTCATTGGAACATTATTGACAACATTATATTTTATACATTGAATAGTTCTTCAAAAGTATATTTTACAGCAGTATGTATCAGTACATAGTATGGAATGAATACATGAATGTTGAATTAATCAACAAATATCCATATATGACATGATAATTATATAATAAATATACATAGAGAAAATACATAGAAAAAAAGAGGTACAATTATAATTATGCCTGTGTCAGTTATGTAAATAATATCAAAATTTGAGCATGATTATGTTCATTGGGAAATAGTATTGATATTTTGAGCGTCTGAGATACCAGTGGAAAAATCAATACTTTGCCTTAAAAAGGCTACAATAATCTGGACGGGACAAAACCCACTGGACCGTTAAATAAATGACTAACTAACAAACTATAATTATTCGACGAAACACACTGGATCGAGTGGTAATGGTCTTAAACCAACGACAGATTGTAAAGTGTCGTAATCCAGATTAAGCTTTAGCTAAAAACAAAGCAATAGCTGTCACATTAATAAAACTTATTTTACGTATTGAATCACATTTTCATACAAATTTATTTTATTTAGACATAATTAACTGACATGGCTTTGCAGATATCATAAAACAAAATCTGGTGAATAAGACTAAATGACTGATAAATAAAAACTATATTTAACATGATTTTTTTATTGATTAAAATCCAACCAAGGGCGGATCCAGGTTAGGCGCCAGGAGGGGCTCACATAGTAGTAGTCAAGTTAAGAACTTATAAGATATTTTGTTAATGTACGTTAGTATAGTACTTAAAAATAGCTCAGGGGGGGTCATGCATGACCCCCATAACCATCCTCCTGGATCCGCCGTTGAAATCAACTTTGCATGTTAAATCTAGTTTACATTTCAATGCACGGATTGCTAACTTTTTTAATGGTTTTTACAAATCATTTAATGTGAAGAAGTCAATGTTATCGCGATTTAAATACCGGCAACGCCATCTATTGGTGGCTTGGGGGAACATTTCTTTCGTTGCATTTCTTGATTACATCAGTTAATATCATCAGATTATGACATGAACATTTCTTTGACTGGTTCTGTCCTATTGCTTTATTGGAATTATTATGGTCTTAAACATTCAAAATCACTTCAATTACTTTGACAAATGTCATTTAAAAGGGATTCTCTATAAATTAACTACAACTGGTAATTTATATTAAGGGTAAACAATATATTTAAAATAGCTGCCCCAAAGGTCACCGGCGAGCGGCGTTTTCTATTATGTCTAGTTATGAGGTGAGCTTGTTTAATTAGATTTCTACCTTAACAATACAGCATAAGGTTCCAAATATCTTATCAATATTGTATATATTGCCAAAAAAGCCTTCATAAAGATTTTTGTTATCATTATTTGTAACAATTACTATTTATGTGAGCCCAAACTCGCCATAGCTAAGCTGTAGTGAGATTAATAGGCGATGATGACGATATATTTATCTGTCTTATAAAATTAATCCAGTCCTCATGAGTCGTACTTTATCAAGGAATGTACCGGTATTTCTGGAATGTTCTTTCGCCCGTCTAGATAGGTCAACTCTATGACAGTTAAACAGCCAATCACAGAAGCGCCCGAAGTGTTGACTAATTCCACCGCTGCTGCGAGGGAGCCACCTGTCGCTATTAGATCGTCTACTAGCAAGCATTTTAGACCTGGACGTATGGACTTCTGGATTTCAAGGACATCCTGGGGACAAATGATTTAATTTTATGTTAATAAATCAAAATATATCTATTTAATTTAGGTCCATAAAAACACTTATTAATGTCACTAACGAGTGAATAGGCTTTTTCAGGGCAAGCTCGCTCCATCTTACAGCACGACTCTTCCGCTAGGATAGTCTGTGCTCAAGAGCAAGCACATCATGAATAATAAATAAAAAAAATTCTTCCATGCCCGGGGATCACACTCGGAACCTTTGATGTAATAGCCAACAATCTAGACCATTACGTCAAAGGGGTCGTCCCATTGTTATTTATCAGCTCATTAAACGTCCCCACCGAGGGGCACGAGGCTACCCGTATAGGGTGTAAAGAGGTCAGTTGTCCACGCGGGCCCAGTGCGGCTTGGCCGACTGCACGCACAACCTTTAAATCTCTTCGCAGGCGTGCGCAGGTTTCCTCACGATGTTTTCCTTCACCGTAAGAGCACATTGGTACGTGGCGGGATTTGAACCTGCGCCCTCCCGATTGGAAGGCATGACCCTCCTGAGCTATTTTTAAGTACTGTACTAACGTACTTTAACAAAATAGCTTATTAGTTCTTAACTTGACTACTGCTATGTGACCCCCTCCTGGCGCCAAACCTGGATCCGCCCTTGCAGTCGACACTATTGAGCGACCAACGTATTAATTTAATTTCTAGTCTAGTTTTTTTATAACAAAAAGTAGTGATGTATATTATTTACTCACCGATCCATACTCTAAATCATATTTGTAAGAGACCACATCGCCCGGCAACTTTCCCTTCTTCCTGACTGGAATGCAACCCACTCCGAGCTGCGCTGCTAAAGAGAAGGCGAACAGGAACCCTCGGGACTCGAGACCGATCACTGCTTCCACCTGAAAACGGTGTTAAGGAGTCATTTTAGATAAACAATAAACATCAAAATATCATCATCAGCTCATTAAACGTCCCCACCGAGGGGCACGAGCCTACCCGTATAGGGTGATTAGGTCTTAGTCGTCCACGCAGGCCCAGTGCGGATTGGACGACTTCACACACAACCTTCGAATCTCTTCGCAGGCGTGCATGAAGGTTTCCTCACGATGTTTTCCTTCACCGTAAGAGCGTCGGATAACGTACATATATTTTCGGAAATTCGAAAATACATTGGTACGTGTCGGGATTTGAACCTCAGCCCTCCCGGTAGGAAGGCGACAGTCCACACCACTGAGCCACCGACGCTCAACAAACAAACAAACAAACATCAAAATATACTTTAAAAAAAAAAACAAAAAAGCTTTATTAGAAAAACAGAAAGAGGAAACGTTAGGAAGGCTTGGTGGCCGACCTAGGGGGCCTGGTTAGGGTGTAAGGAGGTAGTTTTTTTATTTGTAAGACATATTCACTATAGGTAGTTACTCCATTCTTATTTAAGTATATTTAACATCTATCCAATTTCATATCTATGTGTTTGGTTGTTCATAGTTTATTTATGCCTTATTATTATTTTTATTAAAGTGCTCATTAGAATACACACTGTTTAAACATTTATTATTATAATTTTTAGATATTATCCGTGTGGACTTTGTCCATTTCAATAAAACAGCACTGCAGTCTCGTCCCGCGCAACGGCTGAGGCTGTAACTGAAAATCAGCGGTTTGCTTTCAGTGAAACATTTTGCTGAGATATGGCCTTTTTGTACTGCTGCGACACACACACACAGCCTTCTGGGATATTTTTTATTATTATTATTTACATTTTTTTTTTTAGTTTCATTTTGCATTGGTGTTGTTAAATTTGATTGTATTGCATGTTTTTTTCTATGTTTCTATGTTTTTTTTTGTTTTCTTCCTTTTTTCGTATTGTGTTTTGTATGTTATTGTAATGAATTACGAAATTTTTGTGTTGTTATTAATTTGTGTGTGTTTCAGTGTACAAATAAATGTTTTATCTATCTATCTAAAGTATCTAGATGATACCATAATCTCACTCAAAAAGTCTATTGGGCAAATTTTCGTTTATAATCACGTCGCTCGCTACATGTAACAGTGACATAGAAGTATGAGGTAATGACGCCTTAAGGTCAAAATTTTAATAAATAATTATATGTCATAAATATAACAATTAGTCAACATATGTTTAGTATAGACGACCTATTTGGTGTTGCAGTTGAGAGATCGACTGCAACACCAAGGGTTCCGGGTTCAATCACCGGGCAGTACAAACATTTGTGTGCATGAACATTTCTGTTTGTAATGGTCTGGATGTTTTTTATGTATAATTTGTATGTATTTACAAAAAAAGTATATAAGTATGTTTGTTGTTGTTTAGTACCCAAACACAGGCTTTAAGCTTTTAACTTGGGGCTTAACTAAGGCTAGCTGGCGCTGAATGTCAGTGGATATTATTTTATTTAGATAATCAATAAACTAAATAGCAGCATAATCTCATTTAAAAAAGTGTCCGCGGCAAAATTTTACCCATCGTCTATTGGGCACAATTTTCGTTCATAATCACGACGCTTTATATAAAAGCACATAGTAGTATGCTCTGCTTTTGATTTTGTACCCTTTTCATGACGCCGTAAGGTCAAATTTTTAATGAACAATTTTAAGTCATAAATATACAAATTGTCAAATATGTGTCAACAACTCGGATATATTTGTGCAATATTTCTTCGTGATTGTGCATCTAGTTAATATTGTTCATCGAAGGGACATTTCTAATGTGACGTCGACGTGACGACGACGTCACATTAGAAACGTCCCAAAATTGGAGACCCTTCCTTATCACAAACAGTATTCTACGCAGAGAGTGGCATGGAAGATAGGGGTCGAGGAAACGATGGCGCATGTGCTCCTTAGGTGTACAGGCGTAGCCCAGATCCGCAAGGAAACTATTCATGGGCGTAGCCACACTGGGGCAAGCTGGGGCGCTTGCCCACCCTGGCTGTAACATATTTAAACAAAAAAAATACCGGGGAGGAGGGGGGAATAGGTTCCAGTTGCCCCACCATAAGCCCAAAACTGGCTACGCTCAACAAACTATTAGATCACCGGTAACACTTGCAGATGCCCCAGGAACCCAGTTACATAAAACATAGTGAAGTTACTGGAAGCCGCTTCGCCGGAAGTTACTTGGATCATAGTAGCTTATATTTAGCATTAGATTTTTCTAGAAATAATGCCTGGGTATAAGAGACCTAACATCTGTTGTCTCGGGTGACGGGCGCAGGGCGGCATTGATGGAGAATAATAACTGTCTATCAGTAATTAGTCTCCTTTAATGCCGCTCTGTTATGATCTGGCGTCATACTTACCATCAGGTGAACGTCCAGATCGTCCTGTACACTTATAAAATAAAAAAATAAAAAGCACTGTTTAGACACAGATCCCTAAACCATTTTTGATGAAACTATGCCAAAGTGAATATTCATAATCAGGGTGATCATACTCCATCTACACACAATCACATAAAAAATAGGTGACAAATACTGTCTGGTTACCAGTTAATACCAAAACTGACCTGTGGAAATTTGACCTGGACAGTCTGCACAAGTAAATCTTTAGAAGGCTGCACATTTTCCCATCTGATATGGCTGAAAATATGTCCTGGAAAACAAATAAATACCATTGAACCATGACAATGGTCTAAGAAAAGCAACTATCGAAATGGAAAGTCATTAGATGGGTGACAAAAAAATATAAATTGTAGTCACACACAATATTACCCCTCTGTAGGATAAAGGTCTTTTATAATATTACATGACTAACTATTGTAATAAATAATCATCATCATCAGCCCAGTATAAGTCCCCACTGAGGGGCAAAAGCCTACCCATATAGGGTGTAGAGGCCTTAGTAATCCACGCGGGCCCAGTGCAGATTGGACGACTTCACGCACAACCTTTGAATTTCTTCGCAAGTGTGCGCAGGTTTCTTCACGATGTTTTCCTTCACTGTAAGAATGTTGTATAATGTACATATAATTGAAAATTCGAAACCACACTGGCATGTGGCGAGATTTGAACCTCAGCCCTCCCGGTAGGAGGGCTGAGGTTCAAATCTCACAACAACATCTGAATTATGTAACATTGTTTAGTAAGAATATTTGCTGATAGGCTTAGATAAACAATTTATTGTTTATGTAAGCTGATAGTTCATATTTGACCTTTAGTGATAACTTTTGTATAACAGTTAATTTCGTAATTTAAAGGGACAAGATAATTCCGAAAATTTAATATATACATCAAAATACAGTCATGTACATATTTGTAGAATAGGTTTTAACACCATGTGTAAATTAGGTTATATTATGCCTCAACTTATATAATAATAGTGTCTGAACTTACCAGAATAATATGCCTTTCTTTGGAAAATCCTTAAAGCTTTTGATGTTTTTTTTTAATTCAGCAACTTTCTTTTCATAATCAAGATCCATTGTAAAAGTTGGGAAAGTTTTCTTTTTGATACTATCAAATATTTTAAACTAGATGATTTTAATTAGATGTAGTTAAGTGATAGTTTCAAATTCCAACAATATCGCCTGAAAACTGAACTATTTTAAAATAATAAGAACAAATAAAATTCGTAACAAACGAAAATACAGCACGGACTATAATACCCCGTGGTTTTGACACTGACATTTGTTTTTTGATTCATTTTATTTGGACTAGGCTAAGGCCTTAGAGTATACTGCCTCTATATTAGTATTTTTTTATATAATTGATATTGAAATGAGCCATCAATGTATAATAGATTAATTCCCTCCCTCCCTTCGAGGGAGGGACCCTCATAAGTATCACTTAAGGTGTGGGACTACTGAAACCTTAAGCAGACTTCTTGCTAAAGAGACCGTTGTAGGAAGTCAGGATGAATTATTTGATAGATATCATGAAATTTATTTTAAGTGATATCTCCGGCGCTGGGTGGTATGTGTGAAACGACATCATCTCCCGGGACAACCACTTAAACTGAAGAGTTTATGGAACAACGAGCGCGCCGAATATACGACCGAGTCGACAACAGTCGATAACTCCGAAACATTGCCCCGCAACATATTCGACTCTCTGATCCCCTGATACCATAGGGCGCCTCCTGCCACATCAACTCATCATGAATCCAAAAGACCGACTACGTGTGTCTAACGGAACATAATCAGTCACCAATAGTGCCCCAACTCCCAGATCCCAGGGCGAACGACATAAATATAGGTTTAACAGTGCCAGTATGCACCATCTCGCTTGCTGGGCCCACCCGATGGGATTCCCAGGTGGGTTAGACCGCGCTGTGGATGGCCCTGCGTTTCATCATTACCGATTTCGACCCATTAGCAATGAGCCGAAACTTGTTGAGAAGAAAACAGGAAAAGAGTTTTCAATCCTTACGGGATCCTGGAAAAGAAAAAACAAAAATATGTATATTATTTTAATACTGACAGTTATTATATTTCATATTTCTAATAATATGCATGATTATGGAAATAAATAATAAATTGGACTCTAACTGGACAATGAAGTGGAGAACAACATAAAATATTATCTGGGGGCACGGCAGTGCCCCCGCCAAGTCGAGCGCGAAGCAAACACTGCCGTACCATCCTTTACAGGATCCATTTCGCCGCATTTTTAGGCCCCAATAAGAGAACCTTTGGATAATACCAGAGCACTGAAATTTTCGTCATCTAGTAAGATATAATAACATACTTTAAATCCAAAATTTCAAGTCCATAGGTCATTTAGTTCCGATGTTAAGCGAAAGCAAAGTTTCGCATTTTCGATAGATAGACACTTACTCACTCACTCTCTCTCTCTCTCCCACTCTCTCTCTCTATTCAACCTATTGCAGTCCACTGCTGGACATAGGTCTCCCCCATTTTGCGCCAGATATCCCGGTCCTCCGCCTTAGTGACTCACTCACTCATGATCATCAAAATATAACTAGTACTTCCCATTAACTCAGAGAGCTGAAATTCGGTACAGAGTTAGGGGTGAATGGCTACATAAAGGGAAAACTATAAAAACTTGGATATTCAAAGATCTGGAGTACCTGGTGACCCTGCTTAAA
Organism: Leucinodes orbonalis; assembly: GCA_019425675.1. Classification (NCBI taxonomy): domain Eukaryota; kingdom Metazoa; phylum Arthropoda; class Insecta; order Lepidoptera; family Crambidae; genus Leucinodes; species Leucinodes orbonalis. Next base: position 17,946 of record PQWD01004753.1, on the reverse strand, counting down.
TAACAAATCATCAAAATAGAACTAGTACTTCCCATTAACTCAGAGAGCTGAAATTTGGTACAGAGTAAGGGTTTAATGCCACATAAAGGTAAAACTATAAAACTTGGATAAACGAAGATCTGGAGTACCTGTTGACCCTGCTTAGATAACAACAGAGCCCAGCCAAACTATAAGAGACATAGGTACCGCCTTTAAACAATATATATTCAACATGGTGGGTGGCTTGATAAAACCACCAACGTATAAAGAATGTTAAACGGCCAAGTCACACAACATCAACCATAACAATAAAGTAATCGCAGTAAGGAATCTTAGACTTGGTACGTCTTTGTCGTGATTTCATTACTTTTTAGAGATAATCAAGCAGCTCCATCAAGACTTGGCTACATTTTTTACAGAATGTTTTTGGTGGAATGTAATTATACACCAAGGGTTCCGGTTTTCATCCTTGGGCTGAACAAACATATAAGTGCATGAACATATATGTTTGTATTTTATAAGTTTAAAGTAAACTAATATTTACAACAAAAAAATGTGTCCCCAGAAAATAACCGAAACCAAAAATTTATTAATTTACCAGGAAAATTATAACCTTTTTAAGATTCTACTCTAGAGATACGTTGTTGCATGTTTAGCAATGATGCTTAGATGGCGGTGTGTGAATGTTAGTGGATCATTATTTATTCTTGACAGGCAGTATGTGTCTGACCGTAGCCTTTCCAAATCAAACGAATCAATAAAACATTCAACTGTCATCTGTTTGAAATTACCGGCTGCTTTGTTTGTTTACTGTTTACGTCTGTTCTTTTAGAAATCAAAGAGTATATAAAATTACAGTTAATTATTAATCACTTCATCTATTTAATCTTTATCCTTAGCAAATTGTGAATAATATTTTTTTTAAGTAGAATATGTTGTGCTGAGAAAGCGCCCTAAGTAATTGTTTTAATGAAACTTGTGAATTTTCCCGCGTGCAAATTTCTCTACATTGTTAACCAAAACAATGCTATCACCTGTGGACTTAGACAATTTGATTGCTGTGAAAAGACTCGAGCTCGAGAAAGAGAAAGCTTTTCTTGGCCTACTACTTCCAGAAAAAAGTAAAGTGAGTAACTTTTAAACCATTTTTTAAGCCGGTTGAAACTTGTTGATTCGAAGAGCGCGGAGCGGACTATTGATTTTCCGTCGCAGTCGGTTTTGTCGTATCGATTCTACTGCACGTAAGCTTGCAGTTTGATGAATACGAACATTCGCTTGTTTATAAATAAGTATTTAATTCACCGTTTTGTTTAAACATTTATGTGTTTTACGTGAACAATTAGCGTAATCGTTTTGTGCTCTAAATGTGTTGATTGGTGATCTTTCGATTCATTAAAACATCTCGCTAAAAGTTTTATCAAGTAAGTCTTCAACTTTTGTCATGACTTTTTTATTCGTATTTAAATCTTACCATAGTTATACATACTACTGCAAAACTTATCAATTGAATAAATAAAAAAAATCTGTATTTGTATGAGAAATATTTTCTAAATTACAGGCATAAATTTATTAAGGATATTAACAATTTTAAATTTTAAAAATTTTTAAAAAATTTGGCAAGGATTCAAAAATACTGGCAGCGTGAACCCCTAAAGATACTATGTGCTATAATGCCATATCATGGTTTTATATGTCAAGTGGTGGTGGCAGATTAGAATACAATTCATTTCAAAAGAAAGCAAAAAAAAATCTCAATTCAAATAAATCTGTTACAAATAGTTATGAATCGTCATTTTCATTGTCATCATTTAAGTAGTTCAATATAGGTATTTTATTTTTATTTCTACTGTAACTTTAGTGTTTCAAAAGTTCATTGATTTGTATTTATTCTTATTTAAAAGTTGTCCTAGTTCATTCAACCAGACTAACAACCAGATTCTAGCCCCATTACTGAAATAAGTTATGTCTGATTGCACCAGGATCTTGGACTAAAAAGTTAATAACAAGTAACCTTTTCTTTAGAATAAATCTTTTCAATATAATAAGAAAGAAGATTCTAGAAAAAGCTTAAATAGTTCCTGATACTGTTGCATAAATAACTATCTACAATCAGGTGGGCTGTACTTACTTATTTACAGACAAACATAAGACGTTAAATGCCACAGAGTATTGATTTCACATTTGAAGAACATTGTTCCAATTCATACAATTTCTTGTGTGTGTGCTTGATTAGTTTATGTAAGCTATAGTATGTAATTTATGAGGTTGCTCTTTCAACTCACTCTAAAATAATAATCCCCTCTTGTGACAAATCTCAAAATCAAAATTGTGTAAAAGTCATTTATTATATTCATGCAGAGATTACACCAATTGTCTTGATGAAATACAAACATATGTTCTTGCATCAATAAAATTTACCAAATCTCACCCGCTCAATTCTGGCTTTACCTTAATCTAATTTAATATAGGAAAATAATTAATATCTTAACGGCAATTGTAAATAAATATTAATTGGTATAGGTACTTTGGACGCGCTGGTCAGACGAGATTGTGAAAATAGCGGGTCCAAATTGGGTTCAGAGGGCCCAAAACAGAAACATGTGGCAGTCTCTGGAAGACGCCTTTACCTCGAAAGAGGGTTCTGGTGTAAACTGTTCTGTTAAAAACTAATAATGTTTGTAATCACAGAAATAAAAGGCTTTTTTTTTATTTACTTCAAATTAGTCGTACACTTATTCTATAAGGAGTCCACAAATGTACGTACGTGGTGTTATTTACGAACGATGTTTTTGCGACCCTCCATTTAATTCAGTTCCTATTCGCGATACTGGCACGTACCAGATCACTTTTCTCCCCAAACATATCTTTACCCAGGTTACCCAGCCCTTATGCAACGTCCTCAGCTGAGGTTCATGTCTCACTCTGGGGTGCTCAACAAACCCGACATCTGAGGTCCCGTCTCTCGCATGCGGGGCCATCATCGCGATTCCCCGCAGGTTAGCTTAGTCCCTATTCGCGTAACCGGCGTGTGCCGGGCCGCTTCTCTCCCCAAACATATACTGGGTTACCTAGCCCTCCCCGCAACGCCCTAATCTCTGAGGCTCGTTGTGTAAAGTTTTAAGGCTTCGAGCCATCTTCCCTCGCCAATTGCCCGGTAAGCTGTAAAGGCCATCTGCGGCCAAAAGCAGTAGTCAGTTCAAAAAAAAATCTGAGTTGCGCTTAGGCTCGTTGTATATCATTTTTCAGACTAAGAGCCTTCTGCCCAGTGAAGCTCTGAAGGATTTCTGAGGCGTACAGCGAATAGTCCACCCGAATAAAGAACTTTAAATTCAGGGGAAAACGGCTTAGTGCAGCAGTCACTCAGGCAGGCTGGAGGATCTGTTTAAGTAGTAGAAGCCATATGAGTAGTTCCCAAGTGACCTTCAACGCTAAAGTCATTAGGCCAGGTTTATTCACTGAGTGTGATGAACTGATGACGTATATCCAGTACATCGTTTTAACTTTCGGAGACCAACAACTTGAGAGGAGTCAGGTAACTCTGCCTTTCAGGGAACGTGAAGTTCACCAAGAAATTAGTACCAAATTATAAATCCCAAACTAACAGGGAGCTATACCATGACGGATACTTATAAACCCATTAGGCAAACACGTTTAACGCACTTTCGTTATCGCCTATCTGGATCGGCCGACCACATTTAAGTTAATTTCATGGAAGCCTTGAAAGCTTATCGGCGGGCTACTTGATGAAGTATGTGGCTTGTTTTATAGCAATGTGAAGCTGAAACTGGCAGAATAATCCAGCAGAGAAAAGCTGGCCTGCAGGCCCGATCGCGTTATTTTTTAACGAAACGTTTCGTTTATGATATGGGTGTAGTTACGATATCGTTCCGATCCAGTTATAGTTGACATTTTCGACATTCGGTATTGCCATAAAGTTTAGACATCAAACAAAATTTGATCGAAACTGTAACGAAGGCGTTACATAGGGATTGCCACTTAAAGCTTAGTCGATATCGACTAACGTCAATTTGGCTTATAGGTCAGAGGTTCAATGCCACAAACTGCATTAAAAAGTTTGCATTACATATCCAAAAAATAACAATTTTGACAAATTGTGTCAGTACCTACCTATTTAGTACTTACATATCTTACTCAAAATAAAGTTTAAAAGAAAATATCTGTATATTAAACTTTTCTCTAAATCTATTTTCACAGAGTAATCACTGCGTTACACTATTTTCAACTTTTTAACGTTTACTGCAGAATATATTTTTAAAGAAATGTAAGTATTAAAACTATACTAACATTGTTTACCAGAAGTTTACAAGAAATATGTTTAAACTAAAATTGTTTGGAGGTACGATAAATGTTGATTGGACTTAAATTTTCATTTTAGATAATGGAAGACAACCGACGTCGCTGGACTAGTGTCAGACAATTGGAAATGTTGGTGTATTATGTAGAGGAGTCTAGGTATTGTCCTTAAAATAGAGCATATGCGGGCAGAAACAGACTTAAACAACTTAATAATTGCCGAGTCATTTAAGTTATTAGCTGAAAGTGTAGACAGATGCAGCAGAGGTAAATTTTACAATAAACTCAGTTATACTATACTTTAAGGTGGTTAAATTGAAATTTTAGTTAACAAGAAAATAATTGAAGTCATTATTTTGTTTCAGTTTTGTCAGCAGAATAAATAAAAATAAATATACATTTTTATTGATTAATAAATATTTGATTGTATCAATAATAAAGATTATTATTCAAAATGTATTTATTTGTCTATCTGCCCATAAACAATGAATTAAAGCTTGCTGTCGTGCACATCCTAACTCTAGTTCACTGAGAGCTTGGGGCCACGTTGGTTACGGCTACCAGTGCTGAGGCCAGCAGACATTTCTCTTTCCCTATTTGCTTCAACCTCAGAGAGAGGAGCATAAGGAATGTGAGCTTTGTGTGCTATATTGTGTAGGACACAGCATGCATTTACAATCTTTCCTGCAGTCTTTGGAGCATAGTGCAATTTCCACTAAGAGGCACCTAAAAGAAAGAAATAAGTATATAGGTATGGTAGGCAGTTAAAAAAATTTAAAGAATGCAATTTAAAAATACCTCTATGGTAATAAATTTTATTTGCTGTATTTTTGTCAATATAGTAACAGTAAATGTAGAAATTAAAAAGTTGTCTATTTCGATTTATAAATAAAATAAATTTACCTAAAGCAAGCCTTCAATACACCAATGCAATGTTCAACATTTCCGGTCTTTAGGTGTACATTTTGGTAAAATGCTTCTGGGGTATCTGCCATTGTATCCAATATTGGAGTCATTAATGTTGATCTCAATGGGTATCCAGAGTCCCTAAAATACCAAAGCAAGTAATGTTGTCAAAACAATTATAAAAGATACAATAAAGTTTTAATAATTATTAGTTTTATTTTTGGACCAACCTAAAAGATAAACATTCTCTCCATGCACATTATGCAGTCTTTCAATGTATTTCTTCAAGGGGTGGTTTTCCCATACTACACTATCATGTGTAGACCCAGGGTAGCTTGCATCAACACATAATATGTTGAGTTTGGCATCACAAATCTATAAAAAATATAATTTGTCAACATAATTTTGATAAAAGTTTATATTATTAAAATTATATACAACTTAGTAAGAGAACATTCAATGAGTGAAATCTTTTACTAAGGCAATGTGTGTGCCATCAATGCATCCCAGCAATCCAGGCATTTTGAACTCACAATAGAACCTTAAATAATAGTCACCAATTAAATGAAGTTGGGCATCAAGCAAATAACAAATTAACAATAATGTTCTTACTCCAATTTAACTTCATCTCTTTCACATTGTTGGAATGGAAAATAAATGTATTTATTTATTATTTGTGGATGATTTAAAACTGTCGTGACTTGCTGGACTGCCTTTGATACACTGGCTTGGGAGACACAATGTGTCCTACTATCTCCTACAATAGTTTGGTAGTAGCCAGTGACATAGAATGCCAATGCAACCAAAATCTAAAATTACAACATAATGTAAACATAAATTATATTGAGCAATTTATGACAGGCAGAATAATATAGGGTTATTAAACATTCTCCAAGAGGATGGTAAATACTTTTGCTACGACAAAGGTTAATATCAATAGCTACCTTAATTTCCACATCCATGGCATCAGAACGTAGTGTTGGTGGCATAAGAGGAGCTAGGTCCTCTATCAACTTTTCGGTAACTTATTTAGATAGCCGGTATCTTTTAATAAATTGCCTATCAGGCAAATTAAAAGCGTAGTTTTTAAGTCTCGATGAAAGATTACGTCTCTTGGCTTCATCTCGAGACACGCGAATATCTTGCTCATGAGCCCTTTCCAACAAATTTAGGTAAGAGATATTCATTTTGGCCAAAACGTTTAAGAAATCGCCAAGATAAAGTAGCTTTGGTTCAAGTTTACAGTTTGACAGTTGTTACGTTTCGGTTACGTTTCAATTTCGTCTGAACTAGCTGTCAAATGATTAGCGCGATACGAAATTGACCAAAAAGTTGTGTTTCGGTCCAATTGTAGTTACGTTATAGCTGTCAAAATTTAGCGCGATCGGCCTGCAGGGCTCTAAAATGACTTGATCCAGAAAGAGACTCGTAAGACTAAAAATTCAATGTTATTTAATCTGTGATATAAGTATTAACGTATAAATAGGCATTGATTTCAAAAATACAGATAATGGTGTAAGTTATAATCGTCGGTTGAATTTCCCCTATTGCGTCAAAGACGAAGTTTCCTACTTTATTGTCAAGGCCAAGGTCTTTGAGTTTTGGCATGTTTAGTCCATTAAATATAACTATGTTAGCTAGGGTTTGTCTACGGTTTCGTTCATGTTGATTTCTAAGTAAATAAATAAATCTATTTAATTTTTGAGATGTATATATATGCAACTGCGGTCTGCGGCCGATTTGGTCTCAGAAAAATCAACTGTTCGAACCGGTGATAAGAGTGCCTCCTCTCGTTTTTAACTTCTTTTTTAATATACGATTCAAAAGTGTTTTGTAAAGTCTTAATTAACGAATTGGATTAGAATTTGATTAGGGTTCGGTTGAGTTAGGTCGTGTGTATTCCGCAGCTTGGCTCTACAGAAAGAGATCTGATATCTTTTTCACAGCTTAAACCTTGTGGTCGTCTTGGAAATATTTTACATATTTTTAGTGGTTTCCATTTATTTGACGTTTTTAAATTTTGCGCACTAACCAGTGCATAAAAGGCAGGCGTCATTTTGGCTTCATTTGATCTTTGACTTTTACTATACTACCCTCGGTTTTTGCGTAGCGTAGCCAATATTTAACGGCACGTAATGTTGAAGTGAACCAAGAAAATTGGCTATAAAACTCAAACTTCCACAGTACTTACAAGTCGTAATACGATTTTGGAATACAATTTGCGTGATTTTTGCACAGTTATTTGTTTATTATTACAATCACGTTTACGAGACATGTTATTTTTAAAATACATAGTTGCAAGCGCTTAAGTTAGTCACCATCAGCTTATAAAGGCGCACTACATGGCATAGGCCTTCCTGAACAGCATAGCTATGGGTGGAATTGGGCTGTAGTCCACCACCAATCGGTGAGTGTTGTGTTGCGGACTACCATCCTGAAACTATAGCCTTGACCAACCGGGTTATCGTGCCCTCCGGAGCACGAAATCATCTTTCTGTTCGGACAATCATGTGATTCATCCTGCAATGTCCGAATCAAATTGGGAAAAATAGCCTGCCTGCGATCTAAGTCCAACGCTCAGATCAGACTTAACATCGGAGTCTAGTGTTGCCACTTTAGTTTTAGGAATGGGCTTTCAATGAAGTTAAAATGGCTAGATGGAGCTTCTATAACCGATTAAACATGCTAAAATAATCAAAAAGCGTCTAAAATAGCAAAAAGTAGTTGTTAGCATGGCGAAAACTTCATACTTAAGATTATTATTAAATAGTTTAAAAAGTTTATACTGAACAGTGCTAGAGTTTGTCCCAAAAGAGCAGGGGGCAAACTGACAGAGTCACTAATGGAAGCTTTGTACATGTTAATGTATAAAGCACGGCACTATTGCCCAATCATTTATGCTAGAACATTGACCCAAAGGGTACCAATCTACTTTCGATCTTGATTCCAGCACACTTCACAGAACACTATAAATACAATAACAGTTCTTGAGGTGAATTGTGGGGTTTGAGTACTGGCAAGTGTAACGTTGTTTTTTATGTTATAAATCGATCGTGACGGTCAGTTCGTTCACCTGATGGTAAGTGACACGCCTGACCATGAATGACCATACGTCGAAGGAAATGAAATGTAATTGATAGTCATTATTCTCCTTTAACACTACCCTGGCGCCCGTCCCGAGACGACAGATGTTTGGTCTCATACTCCGTAACTTTACTAGCTCCAGTGCCCTAATCCTGAGACGCAAAAATGCTAAAAACTCACATTTTATGGACGATATCTGCCACTGTTTTGGTACCTGCTTAGACGATCAATACGAGTCTACCACCTAGTAAACACTTGGACAAAATAAGTTATGCTCACGAACTAATTAATTGAGACAACGGAAGTACAGTACCTTTGACACTACTTAAAGTATCTTTGCTCACTTTCAGGTTGAAGATGTCCAACCACCAAATAAGTCAGTCTTGGAGCAAAACTCAAAGCGTTCCGTGAAATTCTCACCCAGAAGAGACTGCGCGACGATCATGTACCTAGGGCAGAGAAGAGGAAGAGAGTGCGCCACACAAGAGCACGAGGTTGATACGGCGGATTTGGAGAGATATATAAGGGTATGTATTTTGTTCTCTTTAACCCTGTTGCAGTACCCTGCTGGACATAGTCTCCCTTTTGCATCATATATCCCGGTACTCCGCTTCCCTCATTCAGCCTCCACCAGCAACCATTCGTAAGTCGTCGGTCCGTCGGCTCGGGCGTCCTACGCTACGCTGACCAAGCGGGTCTCCAATCCAGAACTCTTCTGCTCCAACGGTACCACATCAAAGCATCTACCTGTATGCCAATTTCAGCCCGATCCGTCCAGGTTTGGGCTGTGCGTTAACAGATCACTATGTAGATCGCCAAGTCGAGCGCGAAGCAAACACTGCCGTGGCACCTCTTTATCTTGATTTTATTACTCTTTAGAGATATTCAAGCAGAAGCAGCTCCATCGAGACTTGGCTAGTTTTTTACAGGATGTTTTTGGTGGGATCATGTGTGACAGATCATTATATATTTTATTTAATTAATAAATTGGCACCTCACTTAAAACTGTAAAAGATGATTTGATCATTGCCAATGTCAAACCAACTAAGAAGGAATAAACTCTCGGTTATATGCGCCCACGCATTTAGATTTATGAAGATAGCGTCTTTATTAAAAATAATGTTCTTAAGGTTACGGGATTTTATCCTGTAAGGATAGACTATTGTGTGGGGTAACCAAGTAAATAAAAGCTAATGATAGTAATTATTCAAAAAAGTATTTTTATACTACTATTTATGGATTTCAATTGGATGTTGACTGGATTCAAGATTGGCCAAGTGCGAGTCGACTCGCCCATGGAGGGTACCGCAGCATCAAGTAACATAAAATAAAATATTTTGATTCACTTATGCTAGGTGCCTACTACAGCTTTATTATGAGAAAATAGTGGTTCACCGTTCATACATACCTAAAAAAACTAACGACCATATCTCGTTTCAGTGTAATGTACATCACAGTTTTTATTTATTGAATCAACCTTAAATTAGTTTAGAAATTAAGGGCACACTTGCCTTTTTAACTTTGGCTACGGAAACTAAAAAAATCTCAAAGGTCGTTTTGCAATATATACATCTCAATATAGAAACTACCGTAATGATCCTTCATTTTTTGAAAATACAAATATAGATATTTCAATTGTGTCATTTTAACACTGTGACATCATCATTTACTAGGTGTAGACTCGATACTGAGTCGTCTAGGTAATACACCACCACCAGATATCATCCGTGAAACAGGAGTGTTATGCACTTTTGTGTTTCGGGATGAGGCCACTGTAGCTAGTGAAATTACCGGGTATAAGAGACCTAACATCTGTTGTCTCGGATGACGGGCGCAGTGCGGCATTGATGGAGAATAATAACTGTCTATCAGTTTTGGTCGCCTTTAATGCCGCTCTGTCATGGTCTGGCGTATCACTTACCATCAGGTGAACGTCCAGACCGTCTGTACACTTATAACTTTAAAAAAAATCATAGTGAATGATGTCATTATCTTTTTTTGCCATTCGTACAAAGCTCCGTTCGGCAGGCGTAGGTGTGAGTCAATTTTAATGTTTTTATTCAGAGCCGTCTCGGTGGCGACGCATCGACATATGAATTATAACAATGTCTTTTGCGATTAATATCAAATCATTCACACGTAAACCATCTGATAATTGATACTAAATAGAGAGAATACGCGAACCTTTTTTTTATGTTAGAAAGTTTAGGTACAGGGAAGTCAGGACGCTCACTGATGGTAAGTGATCGTTTGACCATGACAGAGCGGCTTTGAAGGAGGCCAAACAACTGATAGCATTATTATTCTCATCAATGCCGCATCTGCGCCCGTCACCGGAGACAACAAGATGTCAGGTCTTGCTTATACCCGATCATTTTACTACCGAATCACGAAAATGCATTACACTTCTATTCACGGGACGATATCTGGCACTGCAGTGGTACTCTTTTTATATAATGAAGTGAACAGGACGGTCAGGCGCTCACTGATGGTAAGTGAAATGCCTGACCATGACAGAGCAGCATTGAAGGAGGCCAACAACTCCATCATGCCGCACTGCGCCCGTCACCAGAGACAGCAGATGTTAGGTCTCATACCAGGTAAATTCACTAGCTACAGTGCCCTCATCCCTAAACTCAAAAGTGCATAGCACTCATATTTCACGGGACGATATCTGGCGCAACGGTGGTACCTACCTAGAAAGTCAGTACCGATTTTAAGATTTTTGAGTATTTGAATAGTGAAATAATGATGTTAGTTCTAACTATAAGCTCGTCTGATATCTACGAGATTTGCGATTCATGGTTGAGACGTTGGCTACTACACCAAGGTTTCCTGGCTTAATCCTTTGTGTGCATGATTATGTCTGTTTGTATTGGTCTAAGTATTTCTATGTATAAAATTTATTTATTTACAAGAAAAGTAAAGAAGTATGTTAATCCGTAGTTTATATAACAGGTTTGATGCTTAGTTTGGGGCTAGATGGCGCTGTGTGAATGTCAGTGGATATTTATTTATTATTTCATTTAGGCTGTGCTCTACTGTTGCCTCCGGCAGGGCTGAGGTTCAAATCCCGCCGATGTTTTCGATATTCGAAAAGATATGTACGTTATCCGACGCTCTTACGGTAAAGTAAAACATCGTGACGAAACCTGCGCCGCTGCGAAGAGATTCAAAGGTTAAGTGTGAGTCGTCTAACCCGCACTGGGCCGCGTGGACGACTAAGGCCTATACACCCGCGTACGCGTAGGCTCGTGCCCTCGGTGGGGACGTTTAATGAGCTGATGATATGAAAAACATTTGTGTCCATGAAAATGTCTGTTTGTTTTGGTCTGGGTGTTTTCTATGTGTCATCATCATTACAACCTAGAGCGTCCACTGCTGAACGAAGGCCTCCCTAATGATTTCACGCGGACCGATCCCTTGCAGTTGACATCCATCTGCTACCCGCTCCATCATCTTAAACAGGTCATCAGTCCATCTGGTTGAGGGTCAGCCTACGCTTCGTTTTCCGTTACGCGGACGCCACTGAGAACTTACCGCCTATTGGCCATCGGTTCTACGCGCTATGTGCTCTGCCCACTTCAACTTGCTTATCCTGTGTCGGTCACTCTAGTTCTCTTACGGATATCCGTGTTCTGGATCTTACGCGTAGGGAAGACCTAACGTAGCCCTCTTTATAGCACGTTGAGCAAGCTTGAGCCTGTATCAAAAAAAAAATATATATAGAAGTGTAAATCCGTATTACAGCCTTAATGCTTAGTTTATGTCTAGTTTCTAGATGGCGCTGTGTGAATGTCAGTGGATTTATTATTACTTGAAATAAAAAGGTACACCTTTTTTGCCATCAGTACAGTTGAAGCGCGTAGGTGTCAACAATTCGCTAATGTTTTGATATTCAGAGCAGTCTCGGGTGGCGACGCATCGACTTGTTATGAGATTATAACAATGTCTTTTGCGATAAATATTAACGATTGACGACAAAACCTATTTCTTATTTCAATACTGAAATAAGAGGTTATCGATAGTTTGTTAATTGTGTTTATAAGTGTGTTTCGATTTTAACACCGTAAAAGAGTAATTGTTTGACTATTTTATATAGTTTGGTGATATTTAACAGTATATTTGAGTTCCTAATAAAAACTCTGTGTAAGTGTGATCTTGCGAAGTGATCGGTATTATTTTCACGACTAACAATGTAGGTAAACTTTTTTTTTTAATAATTTTTGAAAAAGTTATATTAGCATAACTTTGAAAAGGCTTACGTTATTATTCAGCCTGAGAGCCATTTGTCTTGCAACTTGCCCGGTTAAGCTATTAAGGCTGTCTGTTAGACATATATAGTACAGAAAAGTTAATTCGAAAATATAAAATTATTTTTAGAGCCGTTTTGATTTATTTTGGTTGTCCAACCGACCTGTGGGTAAGTGGCAACTGATCGATAATACATGAGTAATACCGAAATGTTGACCACAGTCCATGACCAGTGAAGGGGGGTTACCGCCATCTCTTAAAACAGTGTTACAATAATATTACTTCGTCTTTTCTGGTACAAAAATGCTGACGTATCATTATAACAATACTGTTTTAAGAGATTGTGGTAACCCCTGGTACCTACTAACTTGTGACGTATATCATTGGATTAATTACTAATGTCTATCTCACTTTTCAGCCTAGAATATACCAAAAACACTACGACAATAATGTATGTATGTATGGTCTTAGACGTACAATTATCCAGTGCATCACCGTAAGCCAATATGATATGAATAGTTAAACACATCAATTACTCCGGTTTCTCCTTCATACGTGTGTTGTGCAATTAAATAGTATTTACGTTATCTACGATTACCGTTGTGTTGCAGATAATATTTGTTTACTAGCTCTTTCCCGCGGTATTACGCGATATTCTCCGTAAACAAAAGCGAACACCCCGCGGACGTAAGTTGCTCGCCACGCCTTATAACATTGGTTTTTTTTTCAAATACAATTGATTTTTCTAAAAAAGAAAGCCGCTATGTTTTTCCTTATTATAGCAGATAATAAACTACCAAATAAGTCCCGTTCAAATCAGTCCAGCCTTTTCAGAGATTACCCGGAACAAGACTACTAGGTGGTAGACTCGATACTGAGTCGTCTAGGTAGGTACCACCGCAGTGGCAGATATCATCCGTGAAACAGGAGTGTTATGCACTTTGTGTTTCGGATGAGGGCACTGTAGCTAGTGAAATTACCAGGTATAAGAGACGTAACATCTGTTGTCTCGGTGACGGCGCAGTGCGGCGTTGACGGAGAATAATAACTGTCTGTCAGTTGTTGGTCTCCTTTAATGTGCTCTGTCATGGTCTGGCGTATCACTTACCATCAGGTGAACGTCCAGACCGTCCTGTACACTTATAACATAAAAAAAAACAGACAAGAGACAAAAGTTTAATGTGCCATAGATCTATCACAACATAGTGTAAACAGTATATATATATATATATATATATATAATATATATATATATATTATATATATATATATATATATTATATATTATATATATATATATATATATATATATAAATATTATATATATATATATATATATATATATATATATATTTCGGTTTAAAGAATTTATTTGTCATACAAACTTAAATATGTAGTTTATTTACAATGAGATATTAATGTCACATTAATTTAGTTCATGCTCTAGTTTTGAGGTCTTAAATTTACAGTTTACATGTTTGAGCTTGAGCTTATATTCATTTATGCTGTCACGACTTTAATATCGCATGGTAGTGCATATACTGACGTATGCTTGAATCTTTTAAACTACGTAACTGAATTTGATGCGGGTGTTTTTAATACATGGATTGAATTGAAGGGAGGTTTATATGTATAAGCATTGAAATTAATCTTTTATTTCTGAGAATGTGGTTTACAGGATTTTCGTCAATTATGAGATCAGCACAATCTGCCATTTGTGGCTAGAAATCTTAGTTATAGCGTTTAACATGCAACACTTATAATATATTTTTTTATAATAATCCGTCGCTAATATAAGACTATACATTCTCATTACTTACAATCATAAATTAAATAAAGCATAATATTATTAAAAATAAATTGACAATAAAATTACATCTCTCTTAGTCGTCAGGAATTGCAAAAAAATCATTAATTGAATAAAAAGTTACTAATAAGCAATTTTTAGATTTTATTTAAAGTTACAAATGTCATATCTCTCGAGTTTTGGCAGCTTATTATATATTTTATAGCATTGCAGTATACATTATTGGCACATAATTTATCCTGGTAAGTGGCAAATATAATTTACTTTATCCTTCTTTCTCTGTTAACCAAGTACATACTTATGCTTGAATCTTTTAAACTACGTAACTGAATTTGATGCGGGTGTTATTATGGGTATAGATATTATAGGTATAGATGGATTGATTGAAGAGAAGGTTTATAGTATAATAGCATTAATCAAATAGTGGAGGAATACTGTTATGTTTGAGGTTTGCGGCGGCACCGGCCCGTCCGTGCCTATCAGCATTGCACCCAGTGACGTGCACTCCATATGCAATAAGCAGTGCATACCCTGTGCGTCCAGACAACCGGAAAATCGACAACGTATTAAATGATTCCCACTTATTCGCCATTTTCTTACAGATTTAAACCATAGGCGAACTGCTGTCATCACAGCACTCAATTTGACAAATTACAAAATTATTTAGTGTTTTTGTAATTAGTGTACTCACTTTGCATACCTCAATCCGCACTGGGCCCGCGTGGACGACTAAGGCCTTATCACCCTATACGGGTAGGCTCGTGCCCTCGTGGGACGTATGCGTTGATGATGACTTGGCATACCCTACGCGTAACATCTGTGCACGCCACTGATTGCACCTGTGCGAAGCCGGGGCGGATCGCTAGTATATTCTATAGTATGTACTGATATTATAAAGTTGGTATTTTAATGCGTGCTGCGAAATATTGCGATCACAATGAGTGGGGCGCGGCAGGGAGTGTCGATAGGGCTTGGCGAAATGAAAATTGGGTCACCTCTATACTTTATTTTTTTTGTTATGAACTATACAAATATTAAGGTCTTCTGTGGTTTAGTGATCTGAGTGACGCTGAATGATCTAGGGGTCGTGGTTGATTCCACGGGTAGACATTTTGGGGATAAATTGTTGCGATTTTCTCGCGTTTCGTTAGAATATTGGAGTTTCTATATTGTTTGAAACGAAAGATGATTTTGCTCCGGAGGGCAAGCGTGGGTTACAGTCCAATCCCCCCACAGTTATGGTTTGTGGGGAGGCCTATACTGAAGGTAGGTAAAGGTTTTTGATGATGATGACATTAACAAAAAAAAATCTGCTAATATTGACAAAGTTTTGATTATCGTGCTTTCGTTTCTTAGCAGGCAGTTTTGAGAATATTTTTATTATAATTTTCTTCCAATTTAATAGTTAACTTAGTGTTTATCATCATCATCAACTCATTAATCCGAGGGGCACGCGCCTGCCCATATAGGGTGATTAGGCCTTAGTCGTCCACGCGGGCCCAGTGCGGATTAGACGACTTCACACACCTCTTTCGAATCTCTTCGAGGCGTGCATGAAGGTTTCCTCACGATGTTTTCCTTCACGTAAGAGCGTCGGATAACGTACATATATTTTCCGAAAATTCGAAAACACATTGGTACGTGTCGGGATTTGAACTCAGCACTCCGGGTAGGAGGCGACAGTCCACACCATTGAGCACCGACGTCCATTACTTAGTTTTATTATAAATAATGTTTTTTTAGTTTTATATATTATTTAAGTTTTTTTCAAAGTCCCGTTCTACAACATGAATGGTTTTTGTACGGGATTTGATAGAAATATTGCTACAATTTTTTTATAGGTAATTATAAATAGAGAAAAGCTCGGTTCGACTCGAGATAATATTTCCGGTCATCAATCATCTAACAACCAACTATCACGTTAGCTACTTGTCTTGTGCTCGTCAATCGAAGGAATATGTCCGCCATGGAGCCCCCCAACTTTATGTGATGATTGCAATTTTTTCAAAGATGTGACGTCACCAGGGTGCGGCTATCTAGGGCTTGCGTGACTGCGGCATTTGCGAAACACGTTAAAAAACACCCGGCAAATGTTCGGCAAAAGTCGCATTATAATTTGATGACGTTCGAATTAATGCGGTATTAGTCGGTATCATATGGAAACATCTAGAAGTCGGTATCATATGGAAACATCTAGAACGACGTAATGTTTGTTTGTTAATACAGGGGTCGCTTTTCTCCCAAAGTTAAACAAAGTTGCCCACCTAGGGGGAACCCTGCACACTCTAGGCCCGTATTCTAGAACGAGACTCAATGCTAATCTTTATTAAATTGAGTCAAGGGATGGTACTATTTATCGTTTAGAGCGCTATCCCTTTGTCACTCTACTTAAGTAAAGATCAACGCTTGAGTCTCGTTCTTGACTACGGGCCTAAGTCAGGTTCGAGTCCACTCTGGCGCTTTCTTTTAAGCAATCGCGCGATTCAGCTGCAATTTCTAACAAAGTAGGAATAATAGCACAGTGACGTTTCCCCTGGCATTCGAACCCACGACTCCGGGTCGTAGCCGAACTACGTGCCCACTAGATCACGGAGGCAATTTAAACCAAATATTAACTTACTATATATAAATAATAATACAATATATTAAAAAAAAATAGCAAACATTAACTATTCGAACGGAAATAGTCAAACTTTACTTTTAAAGGAAGCTTTTGTGCATGCCATATTGGTAAGTCATTCAGAGTCGCGTTGCTGGAGTGTGAACGAACTAGACAAAAATTTGGAACGGTGCAAAGGTATGAATACGGAAACTTCTTTGATAGGGTAACGCATACTTGAATCTATTCGCAGGCGTGCTGGGTTTCCTCACGATGTTTTTCTTCACCGTAAGAGCATCGGATAAACGTTGATGTAGGTGAACATCAACTTGCAATTTCGTTTGTTTTCAAGTGACACTTAATTTTGACACCGCCAGATGGGTTTTTCACAGACTATGTCAAAGCAACAAGCTGTACAATATTTATTAATAAATTATTAATTGTGTTTAGCTTTGTGTACTGGTATGCAAAAAAAATATATTTATATGTATGTTATATTTATTTATTTATATACAATATTATTGCCTAGAATTTTTATTTATTTTTAAGTATAATAATATTCATAATGGTATTATAACTATATGTGTATTTTATGTTGTGAAATGGTTTTATTAATTGCATAAGCCTGATTCAGTTTTTGGCTCGTCGTCAAAGGTCCTACCAGAAAATCAGCGCTGCCGTGTGTTGAATCCCAACAATGCAAGGCAGCCAATGCTGAGGCAGAGACCTTTTTGACAGGAAGGATACTGCAATTATTTTATTATATTAACTTGATAGATTTGTACATATTAATTTTTTTTTGTTTTTATTATTATTTAATTTTTTTCTCTTCACCTCATTGTAAATATTTATTCATTGTTTAACTTTTTACTCACTTTCATATTTTGTCTTTTCTTTTTTTTTTTTGTTGTTTTTCTTTAAAATGTGTATGTACAATGTTATATAGTGTCTTCGTCTTGTCAAATAAAGCTTTTTTTCTTTCTTTCTTTCTTCTATATAATTC